>PNEQ01100599.1:41148-64898 GCA_003012365.1 Medauroidea extradentata | reverse complement strand
ATGTTTAACATAGAACAGAACTGAAGGACAGTGCTATGTAAGAGGGAAAAAATATGATATTCAATTAAAAAAATTAATAAAAACTGTTTTTATACAGGATGTTACTGGACAACACCGACAAACTCTGGCATGTGATTCCTTATGAAAAAACAAGCAGAAATTATATTTTGCCTTTTTTGTCCTAAACTTAATATTAAGGGAGCAATAAGTCTTTGAATATCAAAATTTATAATAATATTTCCCCAAAATATCAAGAACCATATGACATTAAAAAACTATATTTTTTGCATTGCTTAATGCTGTTGGGACCTTCAAACCTACAGCAAATACAACGTGAGACGTTCCAACCTTTTAGAAATATTACGGGTGGCTACCCTCTAATTGCATACAACTTTTTTACCGTCAGGATTTTCGAACAATTGAAGATGGTTTATTGAGAAATGAGACTTGTGTAACACAAAAAAAGTTCCTCTTGTTGCAACTGTCTAGGGAATACCGTTTATGCTGGAAACACACTTGAATAATTCGTATAGACATACAGAGCCTAGAATATAGGCAATTCTGCCAACATCCATGTGAAGTGTGCAGCGTACAGACAATGGTGGACATTCACTACAAAACAAGTAATATACTGTTAAAGTCGCAGATCAGTTTGTTGCTAGTATTCTGCGCACATATCGTAGCAATTGTGAACGAAAATGGTAGGTCCGAGGCAGCTGAAACATGTGTAAATGATTTTGTATTCGTCATGTTGATAATAAATTTAATTTTAAAATTTTTGGATCAAGCTACATATCTAGGAACCGTACTTTAGAAATTCACCAAACTTGATACACATATACTACATACAAAGCTGACTTGAATAGTAAATATTTAGTTCAGCGCGTGTTCATATTTTCAAAATGGTTGTCATGGCACAGTATCGCATATATTAGGAAATATTTTTCAGAATTTTACCAAACTTGGTACACATATACTACATACAAAGTTGACTTGACTTTCGTGTGTTTCGTTCATCCTATGTGTATATTTTCAAAATGGTGGCTTTTTTGTATTTTTAGCATAGTATTACATAACTTAGGAGCAGCGGTTTGCACAGTGGTTAGAGCACTCGCCTCCCGTCTAGGCTATCCATATAATTAGGGTTGGGGGATTGTTATATCTCCGAGAAAACCCGCCGACAAACGATATTATCCGGCACAATACCCACACGGGAAATCTGGGTCTACCCCACCAGAAATCGAACCCAGATCACCCTGGTGGAAGGTGAGTGCTCCAATCGTAAATGTTGAGCAGAGTTTGGTAAAAATTACAAATACGATTTGTTTCCCCTTTAATAGGATTCGTGAACTAGCTGCTTATATACCGAACGTTTCAGTACTTCTAGTATTTCACGTGGCAGAATATTTTGTTTTTCCTGCTCTAAATAGCCAGTAAGAGAAAAAAATATCTGAGATTAGCCACGACCATATATATATGTATACAAGCATACATCTCCAGCAGTTCCCAACGTTTTCTGTTTGCGGAGCCATTTTTACAATCCACATATATGATGGAGCCCCTGGTTTAGGGTTACCGCAGTAGACTATGTCTAACAAATAAAGTGTTATTTTGAGGTGTTACAGGGTGGTAGAAGTAGGGTTAGGTAGCAATGGAACTCAAAGTAAATACATATCTAAATATAAAATATACAATGATGCATATCTACAGAATCAAAACTTTACAACTAATAATATATTTTTTTCTCAATTACCACACAATACTGTCAAAATATGGTCACGGAAGCCTTGCGAGGTGCGGTTTTGACTGCAACACTATCAGAAAGAAAGATACGTGAGAGAAATTTTGGGCGCTGTACCATTAAACGGTGATTATTTTTAGCACAAAATTGGTACAAATACGATATAAACCCACATGCACGAAAATTAAGGATTTTTGAAAGAAAAAATCTTCTTTAAAAAGTAACTGTAGTATTATGTTGTTTGTTTCTTGCAGATATGTAAGAAAAACTTCACTACAAGCAGCAACGCCGTCTTAAGTTGTTACGTTCAATTCAGCAGGTTACGAGACGTTAATTATTCTCCAACAATGAATTAAAATGTCTGGTACACAGCAAACAATCTGGTGTTTAGTTGACTAATGATGCGCAACAATGCAGTAGCGGAACAATCAGTGTTCAATACCTTACTAATAGAGACATGAAAAATTCGCGTTATTTTCTGACAGCTGACTAGACTCCAAGTGACTATAGGCTCGTTCGACGTCTCCCGCTGACCGATATAGTCGTGACTTGCCGCGGAGAATGCTTACACGGTAGAGAAGCTTATCTATGTAAATACGTAACACACGTAAATTACAGCGCATTAAAGTTCGTGGCCAATTGAATCGCAGATTATGCTATGTCATGTATAGGAAAGTGAAGTTTAGTCTGCTACTAAATGATAACGCGAATTTTGCATGTTTCTATTTATCAATGTCTAAACCAACGAACTATCGCTGGAGGCACGAGTATATCGCGTATTCATTTGGCAACAGCCTATACTTCTCAGTTCTATACGTGTGCGGGCTGGAGCTGAACATTCATTGGCTTCTAACTGTACAAACGTGTAACACGTGATAGCCACTCGACTTGTTACCTTATTTATAGAGGCCGGAAGATTTCGCGGATTCAATGAACTACACGATAGAATACACTGTCCTATGCCTACTCAAACTCCGACCATTTGTCCACTAGCTGCTACTCAGTGGAACAACGCACAATGAACGAATAGACGTGGCTTGAATATGCATAGTACAATGTATTATAACCTGCAGGTCGTTGAATCGGCGAAATTTTCCGGCCCCTACTTATTAATGAGACATGCAAAATTCGCGTTATTTTCTGACAGTTGACTAGACACCAAGTAACTATAGGCTCGTTCGACGTCTCCCGCTGGTCGATATTGTCGTGACTTGCCGCGGAGAATGCTTACACGGTAGAGAGACCAATCTCTGAAAAGACGTAACACACGCAAATGACGACATATAAAAGTTCGTGGCCAAATGCATCGCAGATTATGCTCTGTTATGTACAGGAAAGTGAAGTTTAGTCTGCTACCAAATGATAACGCGAATTTTGCATGTCTCTACTTATTTATAACTGACTTGCAGTCGTCAAATGTGTGTTTAAACCGCTCTCGTCTAATCATAGGAGGAGTGAAGTATGCGTTATTGACGTTCAACGTGACCTAGAATCAATACGCGAAATAATCGTGCCTCTACACATCGCTGAAAAGTACGGCCCAGCCACAGAGTGAGGTGGCGCAATGATAACGCGCTGGACACGCATTCGAAATGAACCGGGTTCGATCTTCGGCTCCGGCCATCCTGATTTCGGTTTTCCATGGTTGCCCGAAATCGTTTCAAACGAATGCTTGTGTGGTTCCTTAACATATGCCTTGGCTGACTGCTGTTAAATGTTCTGTCATTGTGTAAAATTGCGTGTAAACCATCTTTAATGGCCTTTCTGACGACAAGACGTTAAGTCCTCGCTCTCTAGTTTAGCAGTGGTTTTGAAAATATTTTTGTAACGCAAATTAATACGTATATCAAAAATTCCTTTTGGCAGCTTTAACACTTATATATCAACGTTTTTATATGAATTTTTCTGTTGCGATACACCAAACTGATTTTTAGATTTTTGCCCCCGAATAGTACACATTTTGTTGTGAAAATAAGCCAAAATTAAGCAAAATGATTTTTTTCTCGCAAACGGTACATTATTTAAAAAAAAAACGGCCTGGTAAAATTGTGTATCGTATGACTGTACACTGTCTCAAATTTTTTCAATGCATTTGGTTAACGAATATTTGAGTTATTTGCAATTGTTTGAAATAAACGGGACATCATGGCCTTAAGTCCGATTAAATGAAAAAAAAAAAAAAAAAAAAAACGACAAGACTGCTACTGACGACCGTGTCGTACCAAGCAAGAACTGTGGCGGCGCTTGGCAGCGGGTGCAGGTGTACGTCTGCAGCCCCGGGGCAGGGTACGCCCCTGAGCTGGGGGGGAGGGTGGCCGATGACGTCCCCTCCCCCTCAGGACGGGCAGGTGTGCCCCGGTGCAACGGCGGCGAACGTGATCCCCGAGGCTTGCCGGATCAACATCCTCCCCCCCCCCCCGACCTCGTCCAGCTCATTAACCAATTACACCGAGTCGCACGACGTGTGTACCCAACTAAGTGCGGGACCTCCCCCTACCCTCTCTCCATTACTTCACCAGCCGCGTGTGGACATCCCATACGACCGCAATGTCGCGTCGGCAAACACTCGCGAGGTCCCCGTATTTGACCATTGTATTGTTTACATTCTTCAACACCCGCGCTCCGCCCAAGCTGTATACAAGCAGGGGATGTGTCTCCCCCTCCTCTTCCCAAGGGGTCGTCGCGTCGCCTGTCCATCCGTCTTCCAAGCCGCCAGATTCCTGCAGCTGCCCTCTAGCTGCTCTTCCTGTAGTCTCACGTCATTTAAGGCTGCTCAAGTTGGAGTCATCTAAATTTCATATTTGTATGAATTAGCGTTAGCTTTGTATAGGCCTACGTCACGTGGGAGTACATTTCACTCTTACAAAATAAAATTATATTAATCAGTTCTCCCGTAATGGCACTTCAAAGTCAAAATTTGCATGTCTTTCATTCTTATAACCCACAAACATCAAATAACAAATTGAAATGAAAAAAAAATTACATTGAAACTTTTTGTCACGGACTACTGCATGACCTGATTTTAAAACCATTAAAACATTTTTCGTATTTAAAGTTTTTTTACATATATATATTTTTTTTGCTTGTACACCAAATTTAAAAAAAAAAAAAAAAATTACAGTTAATTAAAAAATATGTCAAGGAGTGGACCATGACATGTAGTTTCAATGTAAGTTTTTTTTAATTTCATTATGTTCACTGGTTTCTGCGGCTTATAAGACCGAAAAATATACAAATTTTGACTTTGAAGTGTCATTATGGAAACAATTGGTTATGCTAGAATTTTTTTTTGTAAGAGGTTAACGTACTCCCAACTTAAGATTACAAAACGTATACAATTTCATACAAATATACAATTACGATTTTTCCTTACTTGGACGTTCCTAAGGATGTCACATACCACGCGCTTAAAATGCCTTGCAGTATGTTCGAAAGTACGTGTTTTTTACTAAACTATTACACACGTGAACAAAATGGCATTGCAAGAAAAGAAAATACACTCCAAACGATGACGGGTATGTTGTTTCAAAGCGTCACGCTAACTAGAAAAAAATCAATTCGGTGGCTCCCCCCCCCCCTTCCCAATTGACTAAAAACCACCTTTCTCATCCTGTTATATCTGAAAACCTACTCACTGGATTCGTGTGAAACTACTCTAGAAACACGCCATGGACTTAGCTTAAATCTTTACTCCAGTAAAAAGATGAGGTCACCACTAAAAGTGTCTGCCGGGCGAATAATCTGTGATAACTAGGGGTCGGAAAATTTCGCAGATTCAATTATAGGCCGTTCGGAATAAAGTGAACACTAAATATTTAACCTTTGAAAAATATCACTAGCTGTTACTACATATAATTCAACATTACCAATAGTCACTTTACTGCTTGTATGGTTGGCAACGAAATAACACAACATAGTTCCTTGTTTGTTCGTATTTAAATACAACAATACTGAAACATAATCAACCGACAGCGATATAATTGTACTTTATATAATTAATAAACTTATTTTTTATCAAACTATATATGTACCTATCGACTGAACAATTTATCTTACACGCGCAAACATAAAGTGACGAGTCCCAGGAGGTTAGACTTTTCCCGTCCATAGCTGCTACACGCGGAAAGATACGAATTGGCTGGAAATAGATCTTTAGCAGGGATTTTTCGAGTGCTCACTTTATTCCGAACTGCCTATACCTTTATGTTAGAATGCATTGTCCTATACATACTCAAGCCCCGACCATTTGTCTACTAGCTGCTACTCAGTGGAACAGCGGACAATGAATGAATAGACGGGGCTTGAGTATGTATAGGACAATGGATTCTAACATGCAGGTCATTGAATCAGCGAAATATTCCGGCCTCTAGTGATAACTGCACACCGTTTCAGTGTCTTGCGGTAGAGGCGACATGACGCCAGTTAAACCGGTCAACATCGCCCTTGGCGCCGTGCCTCACTCACGCAAACACCCGGTCGGTAGGTAAAGGTAAAGTAAGTGGACTTTACGTCTCGTCGACAGCGAGGTCATTAGAGACGGCAACACACAACTTGGTACAATGACAGGAGCTGGGAGAGGAGTCGGCCATGGCCTTTGTTAAGGAACCGTCCCAGCACTCGCCTGGGCGATTTCGGGAAACCATTCGGCATGTAGATGGCCGCTTACGAGAAGTCCTCGCCTGGCGAGTTGACACTGTTGTTGCGTGTTACGCATATTCTTTATATATGTGCTTATTCGTTTTATATACAAAGAATATATATATATACATATAAAGAATATACAGAGTGAGGCACATAAAGTGTTACAGAGCAATAGCACTCAGACTAATGATCATATCCAAAAATGTTTCAGACAAACGTTTCAGTGTTCTAGAAGGCCGTCATACAGGGCCACCCTATGTTTTTATCGGTGGAGGCACTGAAGCTACTTCAAGGTCAACTCCACTTTGTTGAATGGAACCGTGTATCTTTTTTTCGATGACATTAGTACCGATTTGACGACGAATTCAGCGACCTACAGCACAAGGCCATTTAGTATCGTACCCAAAAGTGTCAGTTTGTCAAGTAATGCCATATAATTAGAGGTACGTAAATTTCGTAGATACATTCCAGGTCAGGTTGAACGCCAATTATATATACTTCATTGTCATGTTTGTGACTTGCTGGCGGCTGTTACGAAACGCGTTTGACTGTTGCAAGCCAGTAGTAAATAAGGAAATAATTCGAAGTTCTATCGCTTTCTACCTACTTGTACTGTTATAAGCCAATATAAAATCGATTGTGGCCAGTGGGTGTATAGGACTGACAAGTCTAGGCTGCTGCCAGATGAATCCGCGAAATTGCAGTACTTCTACATATAATGCGAGTATATGGGATCTCGAAAATGAAAGATTTTCAAGAATAGTTTTATATAAGTTGCTGGTGTTGGGGAATGCCGTAAAAATTACAGAAACTTCCAGGATTTGTATGCGGATCGTTATTCAGATAGGCAACAAAAATCGCACATGGCTTTCAAGCAATTAGCTGGCCGTTTCTGTAGCTTCAGTACAGAGAAACAAACACGAGTCAGACGTCGACCGATTGTGAGTGAAAACAATGCGGCTGCTGTCGTAGCTTTTTCTGCACTAAATCCACATGCGAGCAGCAGGCAAATGGAAAGAGAGAGTGTAATTAGTAAGCGATCTGTATTAAGAATCCTACATCAACACGAGTTTCATCAGTATAGTATTTCATTACATAAGGATTTGTACGGCAATGATTTCTTAAATCGGTGAAGTGTCTGTAATTGGATTAGTAGACAAATGCGCACATGTCTCATTTTTGAGTCATGTGATCTTTTCCGACGAATCTAACTTCACAAATACGTAAATATGAATAGGAATAACATGCATTATTGGGCAAATGAGAATCCTCGATGGATGAGAACTGTACCATTTCAACATCCGTGATCCGTTAACTGTTGGTGCGACATTGTCGGCGACCACATCGTTGGTACATATTTTTGAAGGTCGCTTGACTTGGCAGATTTACGCAAACTTTCTGCACACCGTACTGCCTCAATTACTGGAAGACGCGCCTTTGCATGTTCGCATGAACATGTGGATGCAACACGACGGTACACCACCCCATTATGCTCTGTGATCGAGACAAGAGATGAATGAGATTTTTGGCGACAAGTGGACACGACTAGGTGGCCCTGTACCACAAGATTACTTTTTATGGGGTTTTGTCACAGAACGCGTAATGGCGGTAGTACCTACCACGCATAACGACATGAAAGAAAGAATACGCCGAGCATGTAACAAATTTTTTTATTTATTTAATTTTTTTATTTCTTTAAATTATACAGAAAGTTCCTGAGAGCTACAAGCTCTATATTGGAACTGTACATAACAAGTACTATGGCCTATTACAGAAAAAACAATAAAATATACATCCATAAGATATGTCATATAATCAGAAGCAATTTACCAACAATAATTGACACACTCACTCTTATACTAGAACATACCCAAAAACACCAAAGATGTTGGCTGACGTTCGACGGTTATTTCATCAGCGAATTGACATAAGTGCTTACAAGTCGAGGGTCGACACTTCGATCATCTTCTGTAGTAGACCAAAACCAAGGTTCGTGGATCCTTTGATTGCAATGACCTTGCGTTGTAGGTCGCTGAATTCGTCGTCAGATAGGTACTAATATCATCGAAAAAAATATTCATGGTTCCATTTAACAAAGTGGAGTTGATCTTGACGTAGTTTCAGCGCCTCCTCCGATAAAAAAAAAATAGGGTGTCCCAGTGTGACGTCCTTCTCGAACACTAAACGTTTTGTCTGAAACATTTGTGGATGTGATTACTAGTTTGAGTGCTATTGCTCTGCACAACACTTTATGTTCCTCATCCTGTATATACACGCACAAAGAAATAGAGAGATATGCAGAGAGTGCAATATGTCTCGTTCTCTCTAAAACGCTTACTGGTGACACGATTTTTTATACGTTACCCGTCATGGAATCCGTTCATTTGAAACCATTTCAGAAGTTTTTTTTTTTTTTTTCGTAATATAAAATGTTGAGCAAGCGTTTAGCGATTTATTTTGCAATCGTGTATGCCGAGCAGTTGGAGCGTGAACAACTTACAGAGTTACGATAGTAAACACATTCACGTAAACCAGAATAACTGGTCCACATAAATATATGCACAGTGTACCAGATTGTCTCTGTGTACCCGTTCCTGCGGTTTGCTGAGCGCTCTTGAAATACGCATTCGTAGCGAATAAAAAAAATCCTCGACCGTAAATCCGTGCATTCTTAAGTACACTGTAGCAATTTATTGCCCTCCCCTCATTTCCCCGCGAACTCAGGGGAAGTGTATAAAGGACAACGCCTACCTGCGTCTTAGAGGCTCAGAAGCGCCGGAGTTATAAGGGCGTCCTTGAAGCACATATCAAATGCCGCATCGCCTCAACGAGCCAAGCACTGAAATAGCGTGCAAGGTTCCCGCCGAGTAATATTTACTACGAGACTCTATAAGCTGTGACCGTATAATTTTACTTGTAGTAAACTTCACTTCTAGGTTCTGTCTTAGTTTCACGTACAGGTTAGTAAATTTTGAAGTAGGGCAGTTTGAAAAGGCCGTTATATGTATGATGGCGGGCTTAGAAACAGTGTTTTTAATTAGCATGGTTTCTTAACAATGACATTCCGTCCTTATCCGAAGAGTGTTTTGTTTTCGTACATTGGCACTATAGGAATATATTAAATAGTTTTGTGAAATATGTATTTGCCGTACAATACAGCGCATTTGTAGGTCGTGGAGGGTGGCGCCTTTAAGGGGGAGGGGGGGGGGAACTCCCTGCACAATTATTACTGTTTTAATTGATTTTATATTCAAACGAGACAATGTTTTGTTTAATAGACATTTATTATGAATATTTTTCACTGTAACGAAAATTTTCTACCTTTCATAGTTTTTCTATAATGGCGTGCCCAAGCTAAAATCTGCATAAAACGGTTTTACGCGAGAAAGGAAAACCAACTGACTTAAAAAAAACTAAACATTCCCAGTGAAGAACAATGTTACGGGCTACATCTAGACATTTATGAAAACAGCACTGAAAATTTTTAGTATTTGAGAAAAATTTTTGAATTTGAAATAAAATGTTACTAATTTTCCACAAATTGTTTTTAAATTGCGAAAAATGTCGATGCAGTGTTTTTTTACATGTATTGGCGTTGCCCTCGACATTGTTTTTCAGTGTGAATTATTTCATTTCTGTGTGTCAGTTGATTTTCGTTTTCTGTATTTAACAGATTTATGCGAATTTAGGCTTAAATATGCCATTATACACTAACTATGAACGCTAGAAAATTGTCATTTCTCTAACAAGTAGTCAGAATGTATGTCTACAAAACAAACCGTATCTCGCACAAATTTATAAAACATTGAAACAATAAAAATTTAGCGTGAATTCCCCCTTAAGAGTAACCGTAGTGGCATTTGCCATTGCAGCACTCCGTAAACTAGAAATACCTATTCCTTCAGCATAATCTCTTCGCCACGGAATAAAAGTTACGTAACGGACGACTTGAAGTACACGCCCTTTGACGTTACCGCAGGGGAAAAGTACTGTGGGAAACAAAGCTTGTTTACAAACATACTGATTTGTTAGTTGGTAATTGCAGAAAGCAAAAATGTTGCGCATTCATAGAGTTTCACGCAAGGGTAAAAAATATTAGTTTCAATTTCATGGTTAAGATACGCAAATATATTAGACTAATGTTTACCTGAAGAAAAAAAAAACGGCAAATTCCAAACAAATAATCAATTTTCTTGACGTACATCTCTTCCGGGACATGTGAAGCCAAACAGCTAAATAAAGGTTATGTTCGGCTGCGGTATCCATGGAGATAGGAATTGTTTCCCACACCTGACTGAAGTCTGCCTCTTTCCAAGTCGTCCATTACGGCGTAATAAACAGTTCACTAGAAACACTGCTTGCCTTGTAACCAGCGTTGCAGCGTGCTAGCTGAACGCTTTTATCTAAGAAACTACTAAACGTGTTTCTAATGTTAGCATTTACGAAAAGAACACACACTTCAAACGACCTCGGAATATTAGTTTTAAAACATCACGTTAATTAGAAAGACCATTCCAGAGCCCCTCAAAGTTGCTAAAAACGGCTTTTTCAATCTATTATAACTAAACAGCTACTGAAGGGATTCGTGTAAAACTACAATAGAGAGGTATATTGGACTTTACTTAAAACTTTCCACCAATTAAAATATGGGGTCACCAGTGAAAGTGTCAGTCAGGCGAGTGATCTACGATACCACTGCACATTGTTTCAGTGTCTTGCGGTGGAGGCGATACCGCACCAGATGAGCCGATCAACATCGCCCTTGGAGTCGTGCCTCAATCATACTAACACACGGCCACCAGGCGGGCGCCTTAAGTTAGGTCACAAATTCAGAAAGAACTATTTTCTAGGACTCCGCTGTTTTTGGTTTTCTCTAGTGATTTTTTTAAATTCATATGAATATCAATAACCGCCTGTAGTGTTAACTTTTGTACCTCTCTATAAACAATTTCTTTTGCCACAGCGAAATTTTGTTGAAATATGAAACACAGAGAAGTAACTTTGCCGCAAAGTAATTTAGCTGCGGTGAAGAAATCATGCCTTACAGCAAGGCAAACGTGAAATCTTATGTTTTGTGTCAAATTTTATATTAAAAAGTTTTCGTAAAAAATAATTTAATTTTTTTTGTAGAAACTATAATATTTTTAAAATATAAACTTGTGATGTAAACACCGCAACTAACTTCGTAATGAAAATTTCTAATAAATTATCTTAGTATAACAATTTTTGCTACCGCTACTGTAATTTTTAAACAAATATGTTTATTGCAGCAAAGTAACTTTGCAGTAGTTCATATTTAAACAAACATTTTGTTTTGGCAAAGAAAGTATTTTGGAGTGAACTATTATCTAGGATTTCTCCTACTTTGGTTTTCTCTATCGGTATTAAAATGCATTAAAACATCAATTAATGTTTGTAGTGTTAAGTTTTGTACCTCACCCTATTAACCTCCCGCTCCTAAGTATGTTGTTTGAACATTCTTGATCGAAACTGTGTAAATTCACTGAGTGCAAACTTCCCGAAATTTAATCACTTTTATTTCACTGACTTTCAATAGTTTATTTTCTGCTCAATATTCTTCGTCGAACATCAGTGAAAATAGTTGGGGATTGGAGAAAATTACGCAAATTTTTAAAAAGTATTTTTTTACGATGATTTTTATCCAAGCCAATCTATTTATGTACTTTTACTAATATTTTTTGTGTATTTAAACCAACTTATTGTAAAATGTGTAACACATTTATTCCATTAACAATTTGTTCTTTTTAATAGAACAGTTAATTTACTTTGTCGTGGCATCAAAGATGATTTTGTTTTATGCGTACCCCTACGTTAAGAAATCTAAATTAAACTAATAATTTAAAATATTTGCAATATCTACTACTTCCAATACGTGTCTGGAAGTCTATACACTGTTGCTAAAGAAAAGTACAAACTTATTGTTACACTGTAGTGAGTCAAAGAATTGTATCTTGCGGACTCAAGAATTGTATGCCATGAGCTGTGAGTTTATCGATGTCACGAGGTACGGGTATACTAGCGTTATCTTGCCAGTGGCTTGCTCATAGAGGCGACATTACATTGCAGCGTCACCCGCAGCACTCCCGTACATCCATGGAAGCTAACTCAGACGAGCAAACAGACCTCCCGCCGGGCGGGGCCCTTAAGTAGCGAGTAGGCGGACCGCACCCATCAGCAGCGTGACTAGGAATTCATGAGCAAAGAGTCTTTTTTACAAGAGTCTCCGAGGCTTCGGTCGAGAGGTCACATGCACTTACAACCTTTCCTGTCGCCGCTTGACAAAGAGAGAGAGAGAGAGAGAGAGAGAGAGAAAGAACAAACTATCCAGGGGAAGTGAACAAGCAAATACATACAGTTGAGATCTTCACAAGACACGGAGAAGACTCACACAGACAGTTGATGTAAGAAGCCCTCCAAGCTGTTGATCGCTCTAATGGCATTGTTTTATATGTTATGTACTAGATTGATCAGGACTGATTGCTAGGGGTACGTAACTTTCGCATATACATTCTAGGTCAGGTTGAACGCCAATTATGTATACTTCATTGTCATGTCTGTGACTTGCTGGCGGTTGTTAAGAAACGCGTTTGACTACTGCAAGCCAGTAGTAAATAAGGAAATAATGCGAAGTGCTATCGCTTGCTACCTGCCTGTACGGTTATAAGCCAATAGATAATCGATTGTGGCCAGTCGGTGTATAGGACTGACAAGTCTAGGCTGCTGCCAGATGAATCCGCGAAATTGACGCACGTCTACTGATTGCATTAATTTTACGCGGTGATGCCTTTTGGATCGGGAACGCATATTTCGCGAGTTCAGTGATCTGCACGATAAAATCCCCAGCTGTCTTGTATATACTCAAGCCCAGACATATTTGTCCATTAGCTGTTACCCACTCATACATCAGACAATGAACGAATATACGGAGCTTGAGTTGGTATATAATAATAGAGTCCAACCAACATACAGGCTATCGCAAAGAAAAGTAAAAAAAAAATAAAACCTGTCGCTTTTTATAGCTTAAGCGTTCTGCAGTGTAACATTACTTAGTATCAAGTAGCATTTTATGTTGAATGAAATGTAATTACAAAAAGCGATTTTCAGTGTAGATTCAGTCGATTCACTTAAGTGACCCATCACAGGAAATGAGCTATATGCAGATGGAAGTATGATAAAAGTACGTTTGAAAGGTGGCACCACGTCGGATGAGGATGCAGGAATGTCTGACAAGACACATATATATCATGCCAGTTTTGAATCACTGTTTAGACCGGAATAACAAGTCCGTCGTCGGTCCGTCCGCCATCCGACTGCCATTATTCTTGCTGAGCGACAGTTGTAAATCTCTCAGTGATTCGTGGTTTAGTGAAGTAGTCCTTCGAAACGTAAAACCTCTAGCGGGAACTGCATGTCGTAGACCTGGCTCAGTGAACCAACTTTGCAGAAAGAAATGACACTTGGAAATGTTTTAAAATATTCTTTTTTTCACTCATCACTCTCTCTGCAATAGAAAATTTAATTTAATTTATCTGTGTAAGTTTTATATAATTGTTGCTACGTGACAGATAAGATTACTCGTTACTATTAGGTATAAGTGTATCACAATTTTTTTACTATGTTGAATTTCGTTTACTTGAACAGGAAGAACATTTATAAACCTAAAAACATGATTTCACGGCCACGAATTTCAGATTTTCATTTTATTTTCTAGAGGAATTGGTTGCAAAGGTTTTGAAAAACGCCCTAGACCTTTCAATCAGGTTTTTTTCCCCTCACATCCTTGCTCTCTCACTCACACACACACACACATACACACACATCAGATGTGGAAGGGGTATTTGGTGCAACGAAGCGCCGGACAAATGCGTGGCAGTTTAGGAACAAATAAAATCACAAAATATTCCTTGAATTCATAGTAGGTACCTGGAGTCTGTAATACAAAATAAAGCGTTAACCAGTGGAGAATTTAGATTTGTGTTGATTCGAGTAATTTACAATTGTTTAAATGTTACGATATTTTTTTACGCCCGCGAAAACAGTATGTCAAAGGTTCAGTAGAAATGGGAATGAAAATAGTTATAAAGGCCTGAAGCATTACTTCTGTTCTGATGTATGGCAGACGACAATATAAATGTAGTTTTATGTCACGAAGCGAGAATTGAAGTACTGATTTCGCACATAATTTATTTGTTACTAAATTGTATAAATACGACAAAAGTGTTATTGCAAATTAAACACAAGGACATGTAAAAAACAATGCCAGACTTAAAGGAAGATGCAAACGGAAGAGAATACGTCTTCGCAAACAGAAAGTTAGCCTACTCTTGACCACCTGAATGTTTCACTGCGAACGTATATGTAAATACAATGCTACTGCTGGAAATTATTATGTCATAAATATTAATCTCAAGAAGAAAATAAATTGGCAGGAGAACAAATCATGAGAGAGAAGTATTAGTGAACCCTATACAATTAATTTAACTATTTCTTTATTGAAGCTATGAAACATTAACTTTACTTGATAAAACTAACTATGCTTATTTGTCCACTATCTGAGAAAGTTAGTTTTTTTTAAGGCGTGCAATGAGAAAAAAAATAATTGTTGTAAGTGCGATTACGATGCTTCTGTTAAATTGGGACTGCAATCCAGTTTGTTTGTTGGTAATATTTGAATTGTTCCTACAACAATCTGTTCTATAGGATTAACAATATTTTCTGTAGCATTAACAACATGTACTGTGCAACTAACAATATTTTCTGAAGAATTAACAATATGTCCTGTAGAACAAAGATGTTATTTTCCCTTCTATAGAACGAAGAGTTGTAGGAATAGTCCAGATAATGCTGACATGTTGTATTGTTGTCTTCATTAGTTTATGGTTATGAGAGTCCAGCCCAGAGACTGGTTTAAACCTCGGGGGACCCCCTGAGACGCTACCAAGAGAGGAGGACACTGAGGTGGTTTGACATTGTCATCCACGAGCAGCCACACAACACGGTATATAACTCGGAGGAGTATCAGTAACTCTCCTCCCAGACCGGGAATCGAACCAGGAACCCGCGGTCCGCCGGTCAGGAGCGCTAACAACCGAGACAAGCCATCTGACCCCAGTGAAGTATGTTTTATGGAACTATAATCCATGTGTTAACACAACATTTCTCTTCATAGCAAACAAGTTTGTTACGAATTTTATGATATTTTTATCACAAATCCCAGGAATCGTTTTTCCAAACTAAAATATAAGTTCAAGGCATGTTTTGAGAGAAAACTGGACGGTGTTATGCATCAGCGGACTATGCGCCGATTGTAAGGTACTGTTACAAGTTGGGGTTAGGTACGCTGAGGCATGGAGGTCCTCGATAAAAGAAAATGAAATAAATAAAGCTAACCTAATGTACTTACAATTATCTACGCCAAAATAATCTCTGCATGTCACTAATGATTATTTACTATTAAATAAAATATCAAACAACACAAATAACTGCTATTTATGTAAAATTTATAAAACATATATAATAAAATCGCAGTCCTCTATACAAGTTCTCTGTACATGAAATGTCTCTCTCACCATTTAAAAATGGTGGACACAGTGTCCTAACTAAGAACACACCGACATTTCTCAGTGGCGAAGCGTGCTTTGCCCTAGAACACTTCACGCTTCGCCACTGACAGTACTCTTGAGGCCCCGAAACTCCCTCGTAGCACTACTCGTCGCAGACAACCTCGCTGAACACTCCTGAATTCTTCTCGTAACCCTTAACTGTCGCCACAACTCACACTAGATACCTGCCGGTCAAAACTCTCTTGTTTCTGCTGCAGGTCTCTTTTATACCCTTAATATAGAGTCTAGAATTCTCGTGGCAAGTCTTTGTCTCAAATCTCATAGGAGGTCGTATCTGGGTCAAGCACCATCCTGCAAAATATAGTACGCACAGGAATACTCTAGACCATGATGACTCATGATGTCATACGGGTCTTTTACGAAACACGAGATAGGCATGCAGGTGGCCACTGCCACACGTCACAAAAAAGTAACATGAGCAGCACAATGCACGGCGAAATTCCTTTATTCTTACCGCTGCTATATCAGCTTACACTGCTCGCACGATAATCGTGGCGTGCAGGTGGGTTGCTGCGGTGCCACTCAAGGTAATACGAGCCGTGCATTGCACTCGGATGTCCCTTAGTTCTGCCGCCCCTGTATCTTCTTACACCGCTCAGCAAGATTCTCGCGGCTTGCAACAGTACTGTATAAGTAAAACATGCTAAAACTAAAATATTTTCATATTTGAAACAGTCTTACAAAAATATTTTATTCCTATAAAGACAATATTTGTAACAACAGGTTACAGGACTAAAGTAATTTTCGTAAAAATGATTTAAAGCTGAAGAATATTCTATACGTATGTAACAAATGACACATAGTACATTGATGCATAACATCGCCCAGTTACGGTCTGCCTAATACAAAAAATAGCATACTAATTCTTCACGAAAAAAAGTCATCTCTCGTGAAGCCATCTATGTCTGTGAACATTCATCCCGGCGCTCAGTACGCCCTGAACCAAGGCCATTGTGTTGGCATTGTTCCGTGGTAACGCCCCGCGACATATGGTGAGACGTCTGACCTCGGAGCTTGCTTGGCGTGCCAATAACAACTACCAAGCTGAAGTACGCACTCGCGACTAACAGGTGCGCACTGCAACCGTCATCGCGTACATACTGTGGGAACCAGCTAACTTGCAGATAATGAGAGAAACATTTCAATTCGTTAAAGGTGTTCAAGTGCAATGAAATCGTAATTTTACATTTTTATGAAATGTTGTTAGTTTTGTAGACGATACTTGTGAGTACAGTTTCTTCTTACGAAACAATTTTAGCTCTCATAGTTTTCTCATAACGGTGCGACAAAGTCTAAATTTGCTTGTTCTGCTGCCATGCAAATAGTACCAAACCGACTGATCCACATAAACAAAATATTTCACTGTGATATTACATCCAATGAGCTATGCAATAAAGGAATTAATAGACCATAACGTAATATTTTGCATTAAAAAAAATCGCAAACGTACAGGAAGAAATTTGAAAATCCAGCAATTTTTTAAATTACAAAAAATGTTAAGGGATTTTTGAAAACTGTTTTATTACGTAGCCCGTCATATTTTATTTCACTGTGAATTATTTCTCTTATGTAAGTCAATTGGTTTTAACTATTTGCATGGCAGCAGAACATGCCAATTTTGACTTTGACGCACCGTTATGAGAAAACTGTACGAGTCAAAGTTATTCCGTAAGAGAAAAATGTACTCACAAGTATCACCTGTAAAACTAACAATATTTCATTAAAAAAAAGTAGTATTTTATAGCACTTGAACACCCTTAAGCTGGACTTAAAGGCCGTAATCCATAATGTATACTACTGTTATGATAATTATTTTTTTTTAAATTTCTAAACGACAGCAAATGCCCAAAAAATGTTGTACAATTTTGTTAAAACAGTATGTACAATTCTAACTAAATTTTAAAGACAAAATACATAATAGTGTCAGCTAATTTTGCAGTTAGGAAATTCTCATTAATTAAGTAACTAAACATACATATACTTTTTAATCTAGAAAAAAATTATATTGCATAGTAAAACAAATGTCAACAAAATTGTGCAACAGTTTTTCGATATCTGCTCTCTTTTCGTCTTAAGCAATAGAAATTATTCATAGCTCATGGCCTTAAAAAAATTATGTTAACAAGGTAAGAAACTCAGAGACAAATTGAAGTGTTTTCTTGGATATGTGTCATTGTGCTAACAAATGTTCTTGAGTCGCAGAAATGCCACCGCAGTTACACAAAAGGACTAATCACGATTAAATGAGCACCAAAAGACGGAGATACAACCCAAGGCACTCTGAAATGACTGCGGTCGACAAACATTCAAATAATTTCGAAATAGGAATACAGTCGGTGTATGAAAGAAACAAAAACAAGTCAAGCGTTCACGAGCAATGTCATACATTCAACAAACTTCACTTCAGTTTCTCATAAGTCCCCATTGCAAAAATTATCCGAACATCACAGGAAGCTAAATATTGTTTGGCTGACAAAAATATAATTTCCACAACTGGTAGTGCTTGTATCTATAGATGCTATTTCATGTTTGCGCTTATGGAGAAAGTTTCATCCTTCGGCAATGTTCGGTTTTGTAGCCGAAGTTCTCTCGACAAACACCTTAACCAGCGCAACTACTGATAGAAATTGTACTTTGCCAAACTTGTCCAAACGATATTCGATTATCTTCCTACCCCGTAGGAGTGTTACGGGTGCGGTGTACCACAATTATCATTACCACGTTCTTAATTTTATATTTGTACCCATTTTTTTTCTTGTTTTAGACACAAAATGTGACTAAATTTCGCCATTATAAAATTTATTTATCTCGTATAGTTTAAAATAAGAAGTTTCTTTGTTAAAACACGAAGATAATGTTGATACTTTTGATACTTTTATTGCTATAGCGATAATAAGATAAGCCGTGTTTTATATGGGGTTAAAGCGGGTTGCATACATTCGCCCGAAACACAGAAGGTTACAAATTATGTTCGGCGCGGATCAGCCGTCTTTCAGAATACCGCTTCCACATAGAAATAGCGGTTACTGTGGTTTTTTTTTAACGATAAATAAATTACTAGGAAACGGGCTGACCCAATGTTTCTTCCTGTCGCAGTGTATTTAACTTCATGTCAGAAATAACTATTACAGTCTATTTATTAGTTAGTTCACGCTAACGCAATTATTTTTGTTTAATTAGCTCTTTTACAGAAACAATCACCATGAATTTCAACTCACTGTAAAATAACTCAAGAAAGAGCATTTTATCTTGTTTACGACGGCATTTAATTATTGTGATTGTTTTATGGGGAGTTTAATTTAATTGTAGAAAAAGTGCATAAGATTCATTGACTAGCTTAACTCCGAGAAACGGCACAAACAGCAGTACAAAATAAAAAAAGAAAGATTTCCAATAAACATTTAAGCAAAGAAGAAGAATACAGTATACCCGGCTGTCACGTACTACGGAAACCTGTCTTTTACGACATGATCTAAATCTTCCATACTGTTGTAGATAAATGAACTGAGTTTATCAGTACTAGTATATAGTAAAATCTCTAGGAAATAATATGGTATATTTTATAAAATATGAAAGTTTTATTTGTAAACGTAACCGTAACAGGGATTTATTTTTGGCTGTAGAATAGATAAATTTCTAGCAACATTAAAAATAAGTCTGAAATGAAAGAACATGAACAAATGTAAATCCTAAATGTGTGAAATACTTTTGGAGACTTTAAATTAAATGTTGATCATACACATTATAATCTTTCTTCACTCGTAACATACATTCTGTGATATAAAAAAATACCTCAGAGTTATAACGAAGTTTTCATGTATTTAGTGGCATTCATTACATTTACGGGAGACGCTATTATTATACGGAGATAAAAGTTTATGTATATTTGTGGACATTAAATAAATTATGAAGAAGTTCCTATTTTATGTGTAATGATGAGTCCGTATATTTTACTGGAAATCTGCTATACGAAAACATTAGTTTTTTGTTTAATGAAGTTAACGTATATTTAGGGGAAGTTCTGTAATCTCAACGTAGATCGCCGTTCAATTGCATTTCGGAGTGGTTTTAAATTTAACAAGATTTACTGAGAAACTTATATCGGTACTTTTTTTTGGTAAGTGAACAATTCCCTTAATAGGCCTCCTTTTTGCCTCTCTATTGTAGGGGCCATTGTTCGTTACCAGACCTCGTCAGAAAGAAATTTCTTAGACGGAGATTCTCATAAGGATGTATCCAACACTGCCGGGATGTGTGAGTTTTTCTAGGAGAGCTCATTAAATTTTTTCCGAATAAATTGTTCGTATATCTTAACCATTATAACTCGGCTCAGCAGCCATGAAGGCGGCTCTCTTAATTCACAGAACGATTCATTTATTATTTTTTATTATTAACTTAGGTTCTGTTCAAAAGTTACTGTACGCTTTATCAAATTTCCACATCTCTATTGAATGAATTTATTTATATTTAACTATGTACAGGCAAACCAGTAAACTTGTTTGTGTTTACCCCTTTTTTTCAGACAGAGACACACACACACAAAAACTTCAAACTTCACCAAATGTTGTTGACGTACATTCCAATCACTCGCCAATTCACACCGCGAGTCACACACACTCGTAATTACTCGATTCATAATTTTGATACGCAGGACAACAAACACTGCAGTTCAACGTGGCGTGGAGATTCACAGCAACGCGCCTTCTTATATTAACGACTCCGCGCGTAAAATGGAACATCTTCCGCAAATATCAATTGAATCGCTCGTCAAAGTAACGTCCATGTTGGTGTAAATCAAGCGAGCCATTATTTCTGAGTCCGTTAAATGACTAGCGTATACTGTTTGATGAGAACAATTAAACTTCAGTCATAGAGTCAATAGTTTCATATTTTTCAAACATAACTATTAATGCGATTTTACTACTTCTCAAGGAAAAGTTTATTCATTTATTTGTGACACAGTTCATTTATGAGAGACAGTTACCTTGCAGTTATGCCTTCTTTTCGTTAATGACAATGTTTATAATAATATTAATAATGAAACGTAGTTCACAATGTTACGAGGTATGTTAAGAGATGGTGGAATACCGCGAGAATATTTTCTGCCAAGATATTCTACAAATCAGCGTAGCGTCGTGCAGCTTGTATGATTGAATGGCGGCTATATGTTACGGTGTAGACGTTCACAAACGAATCACAGACGTTGACATATAGCGACTGTATTATCATTGGCCCAGTCAAAAAGTGACTCTCCAGTGACGACAGCAAAGCGTCAGAAATGAAAACGTTACGTTGAAACCAAGCAAATAGTCATATTTTCCCGAGATGAATCACCATACCTAGGCACGTTATTATTTTTTATGTTGGGTATTAATGAAAATAAATCCTAAAAATAACTGAAAGTTTATTTGACCATTTTGTCCTAATTTATGAAGAAATAATGCGTAACATTTGTAAAAAAGAAGTAACAGCATCCACAAAGGATAACTGAAGTAATTATGAGAGTTTAATGTGTTTATGTTTTGCCATTAACATTTCAAAGTCGAACTACACAAGTCCCGCATCATTCTACTTAAACAATTCACTGTGATATTACATCCCATGAGCTAGGCAATATAGAATTTAAAAGACCATAACGTAATATTTTGAATTTTTTTAAAAAATTGCAAAGTACAGGAAAAAAGTTGAAAATTCAGCAATTATTTTAAATACAAAAATAATTCACGGGATTTTTTTAAAATGTTTTATTACGTAGCCCGCCTCATGTTATTTTACAGTGAATTAACTAACTCGTGTAAGTCAATTGTTTTCACTATTTGCATGGCAGCAGAACATACCAATTTTGACTTTGACGCACCGTTATGAGAAAACTATGCCAGTTAAAATTGTTTCGTAAGAGTAAAATGTACTCACAAGTATAGTCTATAAAATCAACCATAGTTAATTAGAATATAAAATTAATTAATTATACCACTTGAACACCCTTATTGAAGTTTCATGGGAAGTGATTACTTCCGTGGTTCAAGCATAGTTTGATTTTAAATGTCCCGATAAACGACTGCTTCACGAAGATGTTCTGTCGTTAGCAATCTCTAGGGACATGCAAAATTCGCGTTATTTTCTGACAACAGACTAGACTCCAAGTGACTATAGGCTTGTTCGACGTCTCACGCTGGCCGATATTGTCGTGACTTGCCGCGGAGAATACTTACACGGTAGAGAGGCCAATATCTGTAAAGACGTAACACACGTAAATGACAATACATACAAGTTCGTGGCCAATTGAATCGCACATTGTGCTCTGTTATGTACAGGAAAGTGAAGTTTAGTCTGCCACCAAATGAAAACGCGAATTTTGCATGTCTCTAGCCAATCTCGTAAGGGCACCACCTACCTACGCGTTAGCGGCACAAAAGCGACGGAGCAGTAAGGTCGACCTTGATGCGCGAATCAAATGCCACGTCGCCTCAACGAGCCAAGCGCTGAACCAGCGTGCAAGGTTCCCGCCGCGCCGATCCGTTTTACTACGGAACACTAAGCGGTGACCAAATAATTTTAATGGTGGAACTGATGTAGCAAAGTTCAATTGACATCTTAATCTGAGTTTCATATGCATCCTGTTATTACATTTAGAAATACGGCAGTCTGAAAAGGCTGTTTTTAGAGATGTTGGAGGGTGTATGTAATGAGCATGGTGTCTTAACAATGACCTTGTCCGAAGTACGCTTTCTTTTTCTTACGTTGGCACAGTGGACACATGTAGAATAATTTCGTAAAAAAATTTTTTTCCGAGCACACTGCAACGCATTTTAAGCGTGTGGTAGGCAGAAATATTACATCATATGTATGTCATATGCAATTGTGTTAAAAAAATAGACAAAAATTATTTCGCAGTCGAATATTAAATTTTATCTCATGCCACTGATACGATGTCGCAAAACTGTCAACTACTACAGTTTACCTAAAAAAAATATTTGGCCTTCGAACAGCCTTGAACGATTGCCAAAACCCAACATTAACAAGAAGTTACCAACATAACTGATCAAAATAGGTGCAAATTAACCCTGAATGTTAAAATCGTTTACATATGTCTATGAAAATTAATAAATATTATTAATCTAGATATTTGATTAACAAAATACAAGGAAGATATGCCAGTTTACTAAGTAATATACGCGTACCCAGTTAAATGCAATTGGGGAAAATTTTTTCTGAGATATTATTCTGTCCTAAAAACAAAAAAAGGGCCGACATTTTCAAAATATTACCAAGGGATGAACAAAATACACAAAAGCCAAGTCAACTAAGTGTAATATGCGTGCCAACATTAATGAACTAAGAAAAAACTTTCTTCAACTATGTCATACTGTGCTAAACTATTATGGCCGCTATTGTAAAAATATGAACACATGATTAACGAAGTACACAAAACTGGAGTCAGTACGGTAACTAATATATGTGTACCAAGTTTAATGAAATTCGGAAAAAAAAATTAAATAAAAACAATTATTTCCTCAGATAGGCCTAAATCAAATTATTCAAACTAAAAAAAAAAAAAAAAAAAAAAAAAAAAAAAAAAAAAAAAAAAAAAAAAAAAAAAAAAAATAAAAAAAAAAAAAAAAAAAAAAAAAAAAAAAAAAAAAAAAAAAAAAAAAAAAAAAAAAAAGAAAAATAAAAAAAAAAAAAAAAAAAAAAAAAAAAAAAAAAAAAAAAAAAAAAAAAAA
>PNEQ01100599.1:7302-41048 GCA_003012365.1 Medauroidea extradentata | reverse complement strand
ATAAAAGGGCTGCATTTATGAAAATATAAACAAAGGGTGAATAAAATAAAAAAAGTCAAGTCAGCTTACTAATTTGTACATGTGTACTGACATTGATGAAATTCAGAAAAATATTTTCTTCGATATGACATATTAAGCTAAAAATAGAAAAATGGCCGCCATGTATTTAAACAATACGTACATACAATGAACGAAATACTCAAAAATCAAGTCAACAAAGTAGTATATGTATATCAAGATTAATTAACTTCGACAAAATATTTCCCCGAATATGTCATATTACGCTAAAAATATGAAATGGTCGCCATTATGAAAATATGTACACTTGCTTAAAAAAGGACGCGAAAGTTAAGTAGGATTTCTACGTAGTAACAAGTTTGATGAATCGCCTGAAAATATTACTAGAGATAAGTCATATTATGCCAAAATGGATATCATAATGAAGTTACTAACGCATAATGAACGAAATGCACAAAAGTCAAGTTAACTTTGTATGTAGTGTATGTGCACAATGTTTGAAAATTTCCTAAGGTATGTGATACTACTAAAAAGTAGGGCCTATAACAATGGCCGCCATTCTGAAAACATGAAAATAATACAATTGAAATACACAAACGTAAAGTCAGTTTAATGTGTGATAGGTATATTAGTACTAAGTGTAATTAAATTTGAAAAAGTATTTCTTCACATAGATTACACTGTGCTAAAAATATAAAAATGGTCGCCAATGCGAAAATATGAACACAGGCTGAACGAAAGACACGAAACTGAAGTCAGTCATGTATGCCGTGTATGTGTACAAACTTTGATGATATTCTGAGAAACGTTTGTGAAGATATACGATACTGTGCTAAAAATATTAAAATGACCGCTATTGTGAAACCATGCATATTTCATGAACAAAATGCATAAAAGTAAATCCATATTACTAAGTCCTTTACGTATACCGAGTTTGATGAAATTCTAAAATACTGTTCCTCAGATATCTAGCTACAATAGAGATCTACGTTTTTTGAAAGTCAATATAGAAAAATTACAAAACAGCAATCCTTGATAGTTATATTTGCCAACTTTATGAGCAAACATTTATCCAGAATGATGCATTTGTTAAACTTTATCTCTTGCGCCGCAATTAAATGTACGAGATTTCGGCGTCGGAGTTTGTTCTACAGGTATACATTACTCGAGAATATTTTTTTCTCAGAAAGTTGGCAAAAACTATTGTCTAAGATCTGAACTGATGTTTTTAGTGCTGACTTACATACCAAGCACTATTAAGGCACCCGCCTGCCTTGTAAACAGCGTTGCGTCGTGGTAGCAGTACACTTTTTTTCTAAGATTATTCAAACGTGTTTATAATGTGTGCGTTTATGAAAAGAATCAACACTTCAAACGATTTCGTAATGGTAGTTTAAAAACATCACGTTAATTAGAAAGATCATTTCGGAGCCACTCAAAATTGCTAAACCGGCTTTTTCAATCTATTATAACTAAACAGCTACTTACGGGATTCGTATGAAACTATGACAGAAAGGTGTATTGGAGTTTACTTAAAACTTTCCACCAGTAAAAATATGGGGTCACCAGTGAAAGTGTCAGTCAGGCGAGTGATCTACGATACCACTGTTTCAGTATCTTGTGGTAGAGGCGATACCGCTCCATATGAGTCGGTCAACATCGCCCTTGGCGCCGTGCCTCACTCACACAAACACACGGCCACCAGGCGGGCACATTAAGGATCGGCATCAGTCGCCATATGGGAATATTTTATTTTTCGTTTTTATGAAATTCTGAGAAGAAAAATGTGAAACAGGCTACTATATCGTAACTTCTATTTATCTTACACTGCAGTAAAGTACGGCACTTGAAACTTTAACATATAATCAGGCCGCAATAAGTGCAGGAAAACATAATATAAAAAGTTGCTGCAGTGATTGCTACGTAATTATACGTTAAAATGTCGCCTGCCGTGTTTGTACCGTAGAGGAAGATAAATAGAATTTACATTGCAATAGCACATTTCTCATTTTTCTTCTCAGAATTAAAAAAAAAAAACTGATGCCAAACCTTAAAAGTCATATTTGCAAGTACAGTCTGTATTAAGTTTTATTTTCGTTGGTAAGCATTGTGGACGCGCATTTACTTTAAACTAAAAAAAAAAAAAAAAAAAAAAAAAAAAAAAAAAAAAAAAAAAAAAAAAAAAAAAAAAAAAAAAAAAAAAAAAAAAAAAAAAAAAAAAAAAAAAAAAAAAAAAAAAAAAAAAAAAACGGTGCGCGAAGTTTGACCACCAGCCAGTCGGCCATCCCAATAATACATTCTCAACCTAATTTTCATCACATCTTACCCTACTTAACTTACACGAAAATATCTATAGGTACTTGTTCAACGGAACGTTTTATATCTTGTGGCTACGAACGTGCTGGAATCATGGGCTAAGGAGCTCTGGACATGTGCAGCTTCCAGTATGTTTGAAGGTAAGTAATGGGATGCGTTCAAGCATTTTGCACGGTAGGACAACTGACTTATACATCAATATAGTCGTACGTCTTCAAGGACACAACCTGATGTTCATAGATAGTCAACCCGCTTATGACTTATACATCAGTATAGTCGTACGTCTTCAAGCACACAGCCTGATGTTCATAGATAATCAACCCGCTTAAGGGTGTTCCGGTGCGATAAAATTATAATTTTATATTTATGTTAAATAGGGTTAGTTTTCTAGACGATACTTGTGAGTACAATTTCCTCTCACGAAACAATTTTAACCTGCATAGTTTTCTCATAACGGTGCGTCAAAGTCAAAATTGTCATGTTCTGCTGCCATGCAAATAGTTAAAACCAACTGACTTACGTTAGTGAAATAATTCTCAGTCAAATAACATGCCACGGGCTACGTAATAAAACATTTCTAAGCAATCCCTTGAACTGTTTTTGTATTTTAAAAATTGCTGAATTTTCAACTTTTTTCGTGTAATTTTGCGATTATTTTAAAAATTCAAAATATTACTTAATGGTAGTTTAAATACTTTGTTGCATAGTTCATGGGATGTAATATCAGAGTGAATTATTTAATTCGAGTAGGTCAGTTGGTTTTCACTACTTGCATGGCAACAGAACAACTAAATTTTGACTTTGGCGCACCATTATGAGAAAACTGGGCGAGATAAAATTGTTTCGTAAGATGAAACTGTACTCACAAGTATCGTCTAAAAACTAACACTATTTCATAAATATATAAAATTATGATTTTTCGCACTTGAACAGCCTTAACGCCCTTGTGTAGCGGGTTTGCAGGCCGCTCTAGTGTTTCGGCGGACGTATGCAACCCGCACTATCTTTTTTTAAATCAAGGCTAATCTTACTACCGCTAAAGCAATTAAAGTATTACGCATATAAAAATTGTTTTAACATTTTATTAAAGATGCAGTTGTTCTTATTCGAACTGCGTTATGCAAAATCAAGTATAACAAACGGTTACATTATCAACATTATACAAAAAATGTTTTGTACAATTTGTAGTAACCATTCATTACACTTTACTTCTGCGAACGCAGAGCAAATAAGAACGACTGTGTATTTGATGAAACTCAAAGATAATGTTGATATGTGTCATACTCTTTATTGCTATAGCGACAGTAAAATTAGCCTTGGATTACAAGGAGGTTAATGCGGGTTGCATACATGCGCCTGAAACACTGGAATGATCTCGTAAACCGGATTCACAAGGACATGTACCGTACGTCCGCATGCAAGTACGTAATGTTTTTGGGATTGGATTCAGAACACCATAGAATCTAGATGTGCACAAAAGTTGTTGTTGTTAGTTCAAAGTGTAGGCAGTAAATTATGGCATGTCACTAGTTTTGGAACAAAACAAAACCATTCACGGCAAAAAGAGGAAGTACTTAGAAAAAATTGTTAAAATATCATTAAATCTCACGTTGTTACGACTACTAAAACCAGGATTCACACCACATAGCGTACCTACGTGAGGAGCGGAAAGTTGAACAACTCAGCTAAGTTTTAGTTGGGAATCAATCATTACTCTAACAAGCTTTGATTAATGATTATGAATTAAGTAATTAAACTTCAGTATGATTCGCTTGGAAGGCTGTCTAAAATTTTTCATGCAGCGAGCTTCGTTGTACGCCAAAAACTTACATACACGTCATAGCAATGTTATTTAGTAAATTTGACAACGTAACAATTTAAATCACTACATGTTTCAAACGACCCACGTCACACACAAATTGACTATACGGTTATAATTGACATGGAATAAGATTTACCCACAAATTATAATATACATTTATCATATTGCAATGTTTTCAGCAATTCTATTTATTTTATCGGTCCAGCATCTTCTATTAAAATTACGGAATCGTTATCGACCCTGACACCGTTTCAGTCACACATTGTACTCGAAATTCGGAGTTAATTAAAGATGCATTATATGCAAAATAATAAAATCATGGCTAAGGTTAAGAGGCCGATTCAGGCGCATATATGCAACCTACATGAAATACACATAAATCTAGGTTGATCTTACTATCGCTATAGTGATAAAAGTATAACGCATTTAAAAATTGCACAAACATGCAGCCGTTCCTATTCGAGCTGCGTTCTGCAAAATCAAGTATAACAAATTGTTACATTATCAACGTGATACAAAAAATAGTTTTGTATAATTTGTAGTCAACCATGCTTTACGCTTGACTTTGGCGAACTCAATAAAAATAAGAACGACTGTGTCTTTGAAATAACGTGGAGATAACGTTAATATGTGTAATACTCTTACTGCTATACCGAAGGTAATATTAGCCTTGATTTATATGGTGTTAATGCGGGTTGCATACATGCGCCTGAACACACTGACACGGCCTCTCGCCACGCCCTCTTGAACTCAAGAACAACGGCACTGAACCTTCTGGCTGCCTTTTGAAGCGCGTATGAAAATTCACTCGGTGTAGTAGGGTAGGTTATCTCAGTTACGTTACCGGGTTTTGTCTATTACCAGGATTTGATAGCCGCCAAGGTTTTAAAATGACTGGGGTCCAAACGCGTATGATTTTTGAAAGAACTATATAATGGGAGTGCATGGCTGGATTTAGTTTACTGGACGTACTCCATTACGACATAGACGACTGTCAAAGAAAACTAAATGTAATGGAAAAACATAAATAAGCAGAGTATGCTTTAGTCAACAGGATACCCACACAACATAAAATTCCATAAACGGAATCGGGTCTAATAAAACAAAGACAAACAGATAAGAAAATATAAAATAAAAAGCCAAAGACACCTGCAATACAGACAAAGCAGATTTCAAAACTGGGTAGTTTGCCTTGCTGGTGTCTTGGTATTTTTTTAATTTTTTATTTTTATTTTATATTCTTGTCTGTTTATCTTCGTTTTTATTTGATCCGATTCCATTTATGGAATTTAATGTTGTGTGGGTATCCTCTTGGCTAGAGCATACATGTTCTTTTTCTTTATCTTTAGTTTTGACTGTCATCTATATCGCAAAAGTATGTCCAAGAAAGTAATTCACCCAAAGACGTAACCAGGGAGGGTTGTTTGGGGATTCTAACACCCCCCTCCCCCAATTAGCCACCACAAAAATTGAAAAGTCATATTAAAAGATAAAAAATATTTTTTGACCAGTATAATATTCTGTGTTTTGTAACTGCTAAAATAGAAATATTTTCCACTTTTAAATCCTATCCGCTTTAAACGGGTGGTCGGCGTTCAATAATTTACTCTCAGGTTTAAACACTCGCTTACAGAAATCCTGGCTACGCCACTGCGGGAGTTCAAGAATAGCCTACATATTTTCTACATGATAAAATTTTTACTAAATGCTACTTCCAAAGTGCATTCTTTACACGTATTACACCTATATTCAAAGGTAATTTTAGTTCAAGTAGTTGACCGAGAAGCCATTAGTTGAAATTTCCAACACGGGTAAACTTACCTGGGGCAGTATTCCAAACACCTAAAACTTTAAATTGAGGAGTCGGCTGGAATAAAGGTCTTAGTAAAAAAATTGCATTTTGAGATAATGATAGGTATAAGTTTTAGAGGAATACGGTTTTTGAATTCCACGTTTCTCTAACATTACTTTCTCGTAATACCAATAAGTAATATATATAGAGACGGGAAAAATTGCCGGATTCACTATCCTGTAGGCTAACCTCCAAGAAGATAATCAAAATTAAGCATACCGCAGCTGTTCATTAGCTGCTCCCTTCTACAGTGAAATGTGCGCACGTTTAGCTGCATGTTTGTTATTACCTCGGCGACTTTCAGAAGGTGTCAAATAAGTCAAGAGCCAATCGCACAAGTGACACCAACATACAGTTGCAGGAATTCTACCTTGTGTCTAAATGAAAACGCGAATTTTTCAGGTCCCTAGTAATATATATTTACATTACACTAATTAATAGTAGTTACTATAAACCACGGTCGTAGAAGAACAGGTCTGGACACTCGCCTGGATATTTGACCCCCTTGTTGTTTGACTGTAGTTCACCAAGTTACCGAGAATATTGTGTTTTATTGGCGCTGATGTTACGGCGGTCGGACTAAACTCCGCCCACTTCCTTTCCGCTAAGGTAAACAATTTATCAAAACGTATTTTTTTATCAATTTATGAAATACTTTCTTCGCTCACAAATTTAAGAAAAGGCTCCAGCAATCTTTATTTACTTTATAAATTTAACAATGGAAAAAAGTGTACGGAGGTTTAGTCCGACCGCCCGGAAAACAGCGCCAAAAAGTACGACATTCTCGGTAACTTGACGAACTACAGCCAAACAACAAGGGGGTCAAGCAAAATACATTGTTAGATAGGCGAGTGTCCAGACCTGTTCTTCTACGACCGTGCTATAAACACAGCCAAATTTAAAACAGAAATAATCAATAGCATAATGGTACCAGCACAGGTCAACACAAAAATTCATTACTTGGTGAAGAATTTAGATATCGGTGCAAAAATTTGTAGGTGTCTTCTATGGACATAACCGAACAAGATAAATTGTTTCATTGAAGAAACGCCTTAGATTACTAAAGACATTATTCCAGCCAACTCCTTGATTATTGCTGACCAACTCTACCCCCGTGAGTTGTCATAAGCGCCTTAGATGTGGCGCTGAGCTGGTACTGGGCCAAGCGGCGCGCTTGTAAATCCCTGATGCTCCACCGACCCGCAGATTCATTCCTCAGCCCCGCACTTCGTTCTATCTTCGTTCCCACTTCAGGAAGTGTCCTGAAGACACATCCCGCGGCGCGGCAGCCGTATTTCCCCGCGCTTGTTAATTACCGCTGCTGTACGGCACGTTCACACCAGTTCTGGACACCGTGTAATATATATTCGTGTCGCGCCCACGTGTTCATCAACTCCACAAGCCCCCCCCCCCAATCCTTCCCAGGCCGACATTTTACACTCAAGTGCTGAAATATCTTCATTGGCTTCGTTTCCTCTCTTCTCCGGGCAATGTGTCAGAGCGGCCGTCAGAGAGAGTCGCTGTTTCACTGCTGTCCGCTGAGCTTGCAGCGACATCTTGTTGGAGATATTTCTCGCGCCCAAGATCTATAAAGTCCTGAACGTCAAGGGTGATCCTGGCATTCACACCGCATACATCGTAGCCTCTACCAGGGCAATTTTATGAGAATGTAAGGTCCGGGGCAACATAAATCGGAGCCCTCTCCCCTCCTCTTTTTTTCTTTTTTTAGATACAGTGGTAATTTTTAAGGAATGTCATATTTATCTTTGTATTGGCATGTCGTCACTAATATAAACATTACAATTACAAGTACCACAATAAAATTAATTCAGTTCACACAGAAATATTACAAATATAGTTCGCACCCTCAATGCAATACCAACATAACTCAAAATATGTCATTTTGAGATAAATGCAGTTATCGCACATATATACTTTCTGATATTTGGATGATTGCAGTGCAATACATACATAACACAAAATATGTTGATATTGAACTGAAAAATAACTTCCGCTGTTTATCATCATGCTGCATTAATAGTAGAAATATTAGACTTGGCACTATTCATTACTGTTACTTGGCAAAGATGCTAAAAACAAAATATTTTTAGTTAAATTTTAGAATGCTTTTCTTGGCTATGTTAGTATTGCATTAGGTAGGGAGAACTATCCCACATTTCACTAATTACATAACTCAAATATGTTGACTTTAGTTGTGTTGGTATTGTATTGGGTAAGTGATATGTGCGAGCAAAGCAAAAATAACGTAAGTTACTAAAATGCAGTTCTTACAAACTAAATGAATACTTCGTATTGTTGTGCCACATTCATTTCAATTATTAATAATTCATTTTTTTAGCACCCTAGAATATGAGGCCCAAGGCAAATGTCCCTCTTGCCCCTCCCCCCTCTCTTTCTCACTAGACACGACCCAGGCCTCTATGCGTAATGGAATTAATACTGCCTCGCTGTCTTTCCGTAGTACTATCGCCTCATTCAGACTTTCAACGGAGATCCTTTACTTCATTTTTAACGTAATAAAATTAATAAAATTAAGAAATTATAACCTGTCTCCCTCTGGTATTTGTAGAGCCACTGAATTTCGGTGAAAAATAATATTGGCACGGACTTGCTTCCTTGCCTTACGCACACATCTGCATCTGTGCTTCATCGTTATTGGCAGTGTGTTTTCTGCAGAGGTGTCACTCGCTTGAATGTGCCGGTTACTGCGTAACACCATACGATTATGAGAGTTTAAAATATCCGTTCAATGACCATGACGCAAAACTGCAAATTCGTACATACGCCAAAATTGTTTTCACCAGAAGTAAATAAATTTAATTAAAATTTTGAAAAACGACTTAAATGATACTAACTTTCGAATTGATCAGACCAGTAGAAGCTGCTCACATCCCTTCAACAATTAGAAAAGAGCTGATGATCTTCAAAAGGCTGGAAAGATTTCCTTGAATCATAGCTAAGAACACTCTCGATAAAGTCACCTTTTAAACAGACAAAAAATTTAAATCAAAATCGGTTCATCCGTTTAGGAGCTACGATGCCGCGTACATACACAGACAAGCACGTTAAACTTATAACACCACTCTTTTTTGCGTCGGGGGTTAAAAAAAACAGTGGCATTGGGTATTTGCAGTAATTACTGTACAAAGAGTCGACATTAATACCAGGAATGACGCATATAAACATGTTTAATTTTTCGTGATAGAACAGGTAGGTGAATTATAAAGTTCGTGAAACATTTCATTAAATCGGTACAGTGAAATGGCTAAGAATAACGTGACAAATTATAAACTACGCGAAAGAAAAAAATCTCAGAGTTTTATTTTTAAGTGAGCGCCAAAACTCTCCACCTCATTACTACAACTAGATTATCTGAATGAGACGCTGCCACATCGCTGGATAGGCCGTGGGGCGGCCGCTGACCAAGTTCTCCTCCCGTGGCCACCACGATCGCCGGACCTGACGCCTTGCGATTTTTTCTTGTGGGATAGTGTTTATGTTCCACCTCTACCACAGAACCTTGAAGACTTGCGACATCGCATCGTAGCAGCTGATCTTACCATCACCCCTGATATGCTGGGTCGGGTATGGGCAGAATTGGACTATAGATTAAATGTGTGCCGTGTGACGAAAGGTGGACACATAGAACATTTGTAACCAGTCTAAAAAAACTTTCATAGAGTTTCTTTCACGTAGTACATAATTTGTTACGTTATTCTCAGCCATTTCGCTGTACCGATTTAATGAACTGTTTCACGGACTTTATAATTATCCTGTATTTCTATACGAATACTAGGATAATTACTTTATACATAGGCCACGTCCGATTCTTCTCCTAGTTCCTGTCCTTCTGTACAGTTGTATGTTGACGGCACATTAAGCCACCTTTCCCTAGCATAATTTTTAATTAATTGTAATAAATCTTTTGTGTTTGCTGTTTGTCATCATCAATTTTTTTTGTTAAACGATGGGTTTTGTGTTTTATAGATATATCTCTTGGTTTTTAAGGAAAAAAAAATACAGTTTTTGGATTGTGCTTACAAGCGGTTATTTTTTTCCTTCTGTCCTTCTGTCCGTCACAAATACTCTCTTAAACTTAACATCTGTTAACAAAAAAATGTATGTGTACTAACTACACCGACATTTCTCATTCAAGAATTTTATTTGAAAACTGCGGAATTATTATATGCCGAATACGGAGTGAGCTGGTCTAGCATGGACATGATTTCTCAATCAGTCAGCAGGTAGAAAACAAAAAAATTAGGCCTAATGCTTAGTGTTAAAAACTATATTGTGTCCTCGAACATAAATTTTGTAATCTATTTTAGCGTCCAACGACGTTATGCAGACAGTGTCGATGAATTTAAATGTTTGCATAAAGTGAGGAATGCCCTGAAGTTTTGAAGACTCATAAAGTGTTTTCTAAATTGCTTTGCATAACATATATTTATAGTGTTATATCAAACAACAGGCTGACTGGTGTACAAAATAGTGCGAGATTTGTATTGTATAATATGTTAGGGTAGTAAGGGTAGCGTTAGATAAAATATAACATTCTTATAAACGATATGGCGAAGTTACAGAACAGAAGTTCAGGAACGGGAAGCCATTCAAAATTATTAAATCGAACTCTATTTAAATGCATTCAATTTACTAGACATAGATTTTTATTATGATTTTGGAACAATAGTAACTGAATGCATTGTGAAAACTAGGTATAATTCAACACCGTAGTTGCTCAATAATTGAATAATAGTTGTCATATAAGTAGAACCCCTATTATTTGTGTAAAGATAACTGTACCACTTTGTTTCAGTTCTTTTTGTGCACATCTGTAGCTCTGTTTCATTGTCAGTGATTTGTTGTTTGTAACTCTTACATGTCACTGGAGTGTGGTATCTCAGTAACGACATTCTGATTTGTACAATGAGAAACATATTTCCACAAAGACATGATGCCAATAACAACGAAGCAGAACTGCTGATGTGCTAAAAGTCATTAAAACCAGCTGATGCAGAAATATTATCGTGATTATCATAGGTCCCAGCCTATATGACATACTTCTGATATTCACTAGGACGATGTTACTTGTACCGTAAATGTACAGGCATCCTGTGAATTATAACCCCATTTCAAGAGGTCATTTCTTTATTTACAGAGATTCTACCGGAGAACGGTTTGTTGCTATGGAAAACCCACATCCACGAGATTTCGCCAGGTTTTAGACAACTTCGATGTGGACCCCGTTCGTAACCCTATGCACTTCCAGCCGAAATGTGAGTTCGTCCTGTATTTTGTGCAGCACTTGTGAGATGGAAGCGGCATTTAACTACCCTTACATCGGATACCTTAGTTACATACACCTGGTCCTTTAGACAAACTCATAAAAATAAATTTAGTGGTTTGGTACGCTGTTAAAGATTTCCGTGAATTTCTGGATAATTTTACGGAAATGTTTGTTTAGTTAACGGAAACACTATTTTGTGACACAGTCATACATAATTTGGTTTCATTAATTAAACATATATAAAACTGCGAGAAGAAACTAAAAATAAATAAACCATACGCGTTATTGTGCCTGCATCCTAAAGAAGTCTCTAAATATGCGAGTTTTCGTAAGTGGAGCTAGTTACCTTCCGTAAATTAACGAACACCCCGTAAATTAACGAACACCTCTCGGGAATTTTTTACCAGCACTTCTCCGTAAAACAACGAAAATTATTTTTAAGAGTACCACCTAATGTTTGTGAGAGTTTGTAGTACTCCTTAATAACATACTAAAAAAATTCTACTGGCATTCTGTACCACCTGAAATAATCTCACGCACACCGTTATAAATTTAACGGAAATGTATCGTTAATAAACGGAAATAGCATCCGTAAAAATAAAATACGGAAAGGTCTGTAGTAAATATACACTACGGAATCATACGTAATATGTCCATAAGTATGCGGACTTTTGCACGAAAAAAATCATACATTCATGGGTTAGAGAGCTCTAAGTATTGACGATACATTTTAATAACATAATCGGTAAATCTGCAGATCTGTAGAAATTCGATTGTAGCATTATAGACGTGTAAGTATGGCTCAGTTCTGTGTGATGAAACTGTTTTACGGAAACTTCTGTTGGATTAGGAAATACGTTTCCGTGAATTCACGGAGGTATCTGGAGAAAATTTTAACGGAAAATCCGTAAATCGATTGAGAAAAAGTTTTACAGTGTACTGCAGATCGAGGGGGTCATTGAATGAGTCTATCACGCCTAATCCGTCGACTAGCGAACTTGTCGAGGAACTGTCGCACTCCACCCTCCCAGTGTGGGGTGCTCCATACTGCAGGAAGATAACGCGTGGCTGCACATTGTCCAACTGTGGTGTGGCGTACAGTTAAACCATGTCAAGGAAGTTGTTATCCCTCACTGTTGTACCCTGGAAGAAGAAATGTCTAATTGCACACTCTGTGGAAAGAGCACCCGACACATTTATCTTGGAGCCGTCGTGTTAATGTTCAACAGATACATGTGGGTTTCCCGACCCAGAAGTGCGTCAATTGTATACGTTGACTTTTCCAAACACATGGAATGTCGCTTCATCACTGAGTACGACGTTGCTGATAAACTGTTCGTCTTGTTCCGTACGTTGCAGGATTACATTTGTAAACTGTCATTAGAGAGCAGTTTCTGCACAGTTTGTAATTAGTAAATATGGAACTTTAACCTTTTGCGGGAACATCTCTTGCACGGCATAATGATTTCTACTGACTATGGAGAAATGCAGCTGTCGTCTCTGCAGATGCACGAGATATGCCAGCTCCCTTTTTATGCATCATCATGCCAATATCTTGGAATTGCTTGAGCCACCGATTCTATGATTTATGTGTCAATAGAGATATTGTTTTCCACAACCACGGCATCCACATTGATATCTTCTGTACCATTATTCTCAGGAGTCACCTGAAACAGATATAAAGGGAAACTGTAGACATTCAGGCATACAGTGTACAAGACTACTTTCTGGTAGTACTTCTGCAACTTTAGTTATGTCCTCTTGGATTGGGGTCCTTAATTTACGGACAGCCTGTACATTTAAAAATTTCTTTAAATAATGTTTGGCTACAGAGCATAGGTCAGTCGTGTAAGTTTCGTAGAATACTAGATAGTGTACTTAATAGCGTAGTCGCTGCAAAACTTTATTGGGGACAGCAATTTTTTTTGTGAATTTGGTAAGGTCTATTATGACAAAATATTTTGTAGTGACTAATAAGTTTTTTTTTCAGTGCGGTGTTTTATTGGTACAGAAGTGATCCAGGGAGTCAAACATGATCCAATCAAAAAGTAACGTTCAATTTAAACCTAACTTGTTTTAAAATTTAAATGTAAGTTTATCCGGTTCCTAGTTGTATGTAACAAAATGATTAAGTTTTTAGTAAAAAAAAAAAAACTTAAAATCGTAAATTTCTTTAAACTGAAGTATGCATTTTACCGCGTGTTACTATTTAGCTAACAACAAATCTTACTTCGCACATTTTATACTGCCGCACATACAACATACTGAAGTTGATTCAGAATCATATTTACCAATTTGTAAGTGAAGTCTGAAGTTTTAAGGGCTGTGGTGTATTTTCCCCGATACAAGTATTCCTGAAGGCATACCAACATTTTTGAATTTTCATGCTTTAACATACTACACTTTTTTTATAGATGGTTCAGGATAAAGTGAGCACTTTTGAAAGCTTAACTATTTTTTTTTCTTCTGATAAATGTACACTTTACTGCCACTATTTACTATAAACAAAGCACCTTAAATAACAGACAGTGTAGAGATTATACCGTAACAGAAAGACGCTCCAAAGGGAAAAAAATCATCATTTTATGTTTGTATGAAACAGTGTTAGTTTTGTAGATGTTATTTGGGCGTACAATATCCTCTCACAAAAAAAAAAAACAATATTAGTTCAGCCAGTTTTCCCACAATGGCATTTCAAAGTCCAATTTTGCATGATTTTTGTTAATACACCCTCCTAAAACCAATCAATATAATGAAACGAAATAATTCACAGTATAAGTAAATGTCACGAGTTAGGACTTTATATAAAAAACCCATTTAAACAAAGTTTTGTATTTTTAAGATATTTCTGAAATTTTAAGTACTTTTTACTATTGTTAAAAATTTTTTAGATACAAAAAAAAATATTTTTGTTTTTGTAAACCTAAAGCCTTAGCCCGTGACATGCACTTTTACTGTGAGTTATTTCGTTTAATTATGTTTATTGGTTTTCAAGGCGGTGTATGAACTAAAAACATGCATATTTTTACTTTGAAATGCCATTATGGGAAAACTGGCTGGGCTAAAATGTTCTTGTAAGAGTATAATGTATTCCCAAACAACGTCTGCAAAACTAACCGTTTCACACAAATACAAAATTATGATTTGTTCCTTCCGGAACGCCCTGAACATCTGAGGTCCCCATAAATATATTTTAACAAGGGATCGTCAAAAGTACTACTTCCATCGAGAACCATCTTTACATATGTAGATAATAAATTTACCACGTATTATCTGACATTTGTTGTAAGATAAGAATGATTGTATTATTTCTTATCTTCCAACAAAGGCCAGATAATATTGAAGTAATGTATAATCTACCGCGGTAAAGAGGCGAAGAAGCTAATGTTTAGAACATGAAATGTCAAAAATGTGATGCGCCTTCAGGAATACTTGTACCGGGAAAAAACTGTAAATTAAAGCTGGCCGTGCACTATTGCCCTCAGTTCACTCAATAAGACAAACCAAAAAATGTTTTCCCATCAATTGAACAATCCAGCTACTGTTTGAATAATCTTCTCTTATAGTGAAAATATTTGTGTAAGCGTATCACTGGCGACTTTGAGATGCCAGAGACAGTGACCTTAATTCCCTGCGCATGTGTTGACATCTCTCTATATGTCCTCCCCGCCCACACCCTCGCTAATCTTCCCAACACATCTTCGAGGCCATTTTATTGGCTGGCGACACGACCCACTCCTCCGCTTATTAACTCGCGCCATATGTAACCTCTGTCTGCGGCAGACGTGGCCCTGTTACAAGTCGCAGCGAACACTTCCAGGCGCACATTAATTCCTCTCGCCTCATTTGTTCTCCAGTCCCGCCCACCAGCTCAGCCGGGCCGAAAAAGAAATCAAAGAGATCCGAGCCTGCGACGCTAATCATTTCGCAATTTCAGGCTGAGTTCCCGGAAAACGCATCTGTTTCCTCGTAGCGTATTGGCCTAGTCACAAAAAAAGAAAGCGAGAAATATGTTCTAGTATCACAGTAATGATTCGTTGGGAGGATGGGAGATTTTATCTTTATATATATTTTTTTTTGCTCTGAAAGTTTAAATTCTCACACCTCTAATGTGATCATATATAGCTGGTCGGTTATAAAATTATTAGGCGAGATAATTCTTATGTCCAGTAACAACTCTTGAACGTTCAGCGTTTATATATTTTGTACTTTTCAAAGTTTTTCTTTGTAGACTAGTCGTCAAGATACAATAATTGTGTAGCAGTACATTCAAACCCAGAATATATATAAATAAATAAATACGTTTATTTATAATTACTTTGTGATACAAGTGCATATAAGTCCTACATAGATAATTTTGCCTTTGTTACTTAATTACATTGGTAACTAGTCTTCTGGTAATAATTTGTTGGACAACTTTTATAGTATTTTAATAATTTTAACACAAATAACACTTTTCGCTATCTATTTTATCTATGTTAGCAATAAAAATTAACCAATCATAGTATTGTGCTTATAATACAAGAAATCAACGGAAGGTTATATTCAATGCATTTTTTCATCAGTTTAAAATTTAAGCTTTTGTTGAATCTAGTTTAATTATTTTTCTCTTATAGTGGAAATATTTGTGTATGCGTATTACTGGCGACGATAGAGATGCCAGACACAGTGGCCTTAATTTCCTGTGGATATGTTGACTTCTGCAACCCCCGCAACCCCCCCCCCTCCCTCGCTCATCCTTCCAACACAGTGCCACTTGAAATTCGTAGATGTGTGTGGTACCAACATGATGGGTTCCCCGCTCACTACTCATGCATGGATAGGCAAGCACTCAGCCAGCAGTTTCCTAACCTGTGGATAGGGCGTGTAGGCATTGTCGGCTGGCCTGCACGGTCGCCTGATTTGACGCCATTGAACTTCTATCTGCGGGTTACGATCAAAGATAAAGTCTATGCACAAGTCCCAAAGAGTCCAGAAGACATGAAACACCGCATTGCTGTTGATGGCAGCCATTTCGTGCACCTACTGAACTCATTTCAGTGGCAAGATGTGTTTATCATGTTTACTTACTATGGAATTGTGTCTTTTTTTGTATTGTAAACGCAACGTGAAAACATTCAACCTACACAATGAAATACGTGTTGCTCATATGCTAGCATAAAGGTAGCCTTATTTGTTTTTCTCTTGACAAACGTTATAAGTACTTGTCCATTCACATATTAACATAACAGCGTTTTACATGCCTTTAGATTACAAAACTCTGACAGATGCAAATCCAGAACACGTATCCTAGTTCAGTGCACTGTAAGTAAAATGGGTCATTATTAGGAATTCGTACCATATTCCTCACATGTAGTCGAAAGTTATCACATAGTGTAACAATATCTCCTTACTCGAGTGGAACTTCACTTGTGCGTAAGTGGTAAAAACTACACGACATTCCCAGTACACGTCTGTAATCAACAGCTGAACCGAATGCTTGAAATGATATAAGACGGAGTGTCGAAAAGGTAGACGTATAAATAGGGTTATTAATAATTTAATTGCAATTAACTGTAATTGTAGCAGTAACACGAAATATTAATCCACGAAGATTTAACATATTTTGGATTATAATGAAATTATCCTATGGTTTGTAACGACAATCTGACAGAGTACCTTAATGGAGTTCTTATCACTGCAATATTTCACTTGTTTTACCATACATAAGTCTAGGTTCTATTATTGTTACCGTGTCGTTTAAGCAGAACAATTTTCACGCATTTATTGCTTCCACAGCTCCTAATTTGCATCTGTTGGCGACACTTGTAACAAGTAGTTTCTATATTCACTGATTAGCATATCTAACAATTATTACTGCCTTAATTCTCTGTACAGTTCACACTTAACCGTCCTGACTCCGATTATAACCGCCTGTTTTTTTTTTTGCTCGTGAAATGCGCGAAGTATCCAAACTTGCCGTGCAAATGTACCTGAGATTTGTATGATATTTTCACCTTACGTAAGTCTGTGATCCCTAAGGCGTTACGCTCATGCTGTAGGTTCGATCCCACTCGTTGGCACCGAAGTATCAAGTGGTTCGGAGTCCACTTTAATTAGTAGGTCCCGTCGCCTTCAGCCTTCCTGTGCAAAACCGCGCGACGTAATAGCCGTAAACCCATTCCCTTACGTAACACTAACGTTTGCTTCCCCGACATGAAATAGAATGTTTCTTGCACAATGATGTAGCCAAGTGTGACAAGTACACAATTTACCATAACGCAGTGGCACATCGTGAGTACGACTGTACAAGCACAATGGAAATAACGGTAATGTATTTTGGTGTTTGTATGGCTAAAAGGTTGAGGACACGTGCACTTACGTGAAGCAGTGGGTCAAATGCAGCCATTGCGAGCCGCCACTGTTACAACGCTCCAGTCTCCGGTTTCAACCATGCATAGCGGCAACATGTACGAGTAACGCACATACTAGACGAGACATTATTGTCTTGTATTTATCACAGGCATTCTTGGTGTATTACCGTGTTGCATACACAACAGGGGTGCTCTTAACATTTTACAGTAAGTTCTATGTTTTGCCGCAAATACTGGAGGAATTTTGAAAAGTGACACACCAATAAACTTCTCTCATTCCATCCCGTGAAGTAAGCAGCATAAGTCACTTCAGTACCATTTTAAAATACAAAGTTATTATGAATATCTCGGTACCTAATACATTGACGTTCAAATCGGACAAATCATTTTGATTTTGTGAGGACTTTATTGGGATTCATTAGGTTGCAAACACATTTACGATACCTTAAACGGTTTGGACGTAATTTACCAGGTAACAGGTTAGGTAACTCACCAGGTGTATATATGTATATATATATATATATATATATATATATAGAGAGAGAGAGAGAGAGAGAGAGAGAGAGATAGAGAGAGAGAGAGAGGGAGAGAGAAAGTTTACAATTTTCGAATTAAAAAAATATTGTATAATATATTATTGTATTAATTTATTATATTAAATTAAAATATTAATAAAAGTCCTATTCGATGTCTTCTCAATTACTTATTATCCTCACAGTTTTCTTTTATCAAGACCTTGTGTGACTTTTAATTAAAATTCAATTACTTCCCTACAGATCAGTTTTAATTCTGACTCTATTTTAATTCCTCGTGTGACGCTTTCTTATCAGCTAGACGCAATAAAAAATATACGTTATACGGGCGAGATAGGTGCGTGTGTTAAAAGCTCATGGAATACTAATTGGATATTTTTTTGTTAAGCTGTGTTCTATAATTTTAATTATGAGGCGTAAGGCAGAAAGTCAAAACGAATGCTTGTCTAATTATGTTTTTTTTTATTAGACTGCTATTATAATAGATACAGAGGTAAAAATATTCGTTTTTTTTTTTATAAAAAATATTAAATTTGCTTGAAATACAGGTCTCTAAAGGCCCCGTCACACCGTAAAATTTTTGTCTCCAACTATATTTTACAGTAAGTTTGAAATTGAATATTTGACGAAATGTAGTCATCAAATTTTTTCGTAAAAGAAAGTTGGCCGGTTACAATCAAATACGTTTGAAGACATGTCACATTGTCAAATTTTGCTGGAGTTCTTGACCTATATGCTTGGTTATATTTTAGGATAAATGTAAACATTTTGTACTCATTATTTCAATTTAAGAGCATTCAGTACGTAAATGATACGAAATAAATTGATTAGCAGGATAACTTCAAGGAATAACAATAAGTGTAATTTTTCTGCAATATTTCGAATAATAATTTCTTATATTTTTAATTTCTAGATAAATTTATTTTAATTCACTAATGCACGGACTCAGTAGGCCTACATTTCAAACATTAGTAAGATTTTTTTGAAAAAGTTAACAACGCTAACAACTCATCGATTAATTTAAATTACATTGGATTGCTTTGTCTTTAACTAAAACTACAGTGATATTTTAGATCCAACTCAACATGGTACACGAATGATGGTTATGATACTTGAGTTTACAATGGGAGTGATTGTGATTGGTTGAGCCATCCAACATCCAAGACATTTTTGAACACGTCCAGTCCGCAAATATTGGATGAAAACGAAAGTCATCAAACTTCCTCCAACAAGTATGGCCGCGATAGTGACGTTTTGTGAAGTCACTACCATACAATATTATTCGACCAACTTCTGAAGCGACTGGAAGGAAAAAAAAATTACTGTGACAGGGCCTTAAGAGTGCGTAGTAGATAAATAAACGCTGAAAACATCAATTGATTACTACGCGTTTTTCGAAGCTAATACGGATAAAATACTCCATGTCAATCCTAGATAATGGTATTTGCCAACTTTATGAGTAAATATTTATCCAGAATTACTAATCCGTTACACGTGATCTCTTGGGCCGCAGTTAAATGCACGTGGTTCCGGCGTCAGAGATTGTGCCTCAGAAGTTCGTAACACTGGAAACAATTTTATTTAAAACGTTAGCTAAAACTATTGTTTAGGATTGCTATTGTTTAATTTTCGCAAATTTGCTTCAAGAAACCTACAGTTATAGATTAATGCTTTTAGTGTGGAATTATGTACCACGCCCTCTTAAGAAACCCACTGTATTTTAAAAACATAGAAGCTTTGAGGCAAGTTTTATTTCAATAGATAAAAATATCGGCAACAGGTTTATGAGCTGTATGTAAAGTATAAACTACGTGACACGCTACACCATCGTTCATGCGCCAGGCGAGCACAGAATGAGGTTACAGATGCACAGCTTACTGCCAGACTCGCAAGTGATGTGATCTCGGCAAAGGAACATCAACGCCAGTTCTCACGCCGGACCCGGACATTAAGTACAACGCTGGAGCAAGAAGCGCGTACTATACGGTTATTTATAAATCTCAAATGACACCACAAATCAGGGTTAACGGCGGCATTACTCCGTGCCGGAACGCTTTGACGTCGCGTGGAATAGTAAATAGCGTCGCTGCTGGAGGAAGTGCAATGTAAGGATGTACGACAATAATAATAATTCGCGTGTTGAACAGCTTGGAATGGGGTTGTAAATTAGGCGGCTGACGAGCCGTCGCCTCTACTGCAGGCGAAGTGAGTGTTGGGCCGGACTGCGGCCAGCAGTGTGGTCCGCTGGATTTACGACACGTCGTGGGAGGAGGAAGATACATCGTGGACTTGCAGTGCGCCGCAGTGCTGCCAACTAGCTTACTATTACATTATATGCTATGTAATATTGTATTTTATGATAACACATTCCTAATATGATATATGGCATGCAATTATATTATAATTATGTGACAAGATAAACGTAATGTTATACATGATGTGATAGGAAATAATATATATTTTGGTATACTATAGTGTAATACAATAAATTATATTATATTATATAACGTATAATTACATTGCGTTACGTTACATTGTATAATATAATGTAATTCAATATAATAATACACAATATAACATAACATAATATATGTACTACAGTAAATTATATTATATTTAATTGTGTTTTATTTAGTGTAATACGGCGTATTATGGTGTGCTCTGCCATGGGTCATTCGGGATAAAGTGAGCATTAAAGTTTTAACCTTTGAAAAATATTACTAGACGTTACTGAATGTAGTTCAACATAAACTATAGTTGCCTTACTGCTTGTATGGTTGGCAGCGAAATTACGCAATATAGTCCCGTGTAATTTCCCATTTAAATTCAATAATACAGAAACAAAATCAACCCAACTCGACAAAATTGTATTCCATATAATTAATAAACTTTATTTTACTGAACTGTGTCGGTTCATACTGATTGCACAATTTATCTTACACACGCAAACAACAAGTGACGTGTCCAGAGAAGTTAGACATGTCCCGTCGTTAGCTGTTATGCGCGGAAAAAATACAAATTCGCTGACAATAGAACCTTAGCAGGGCTTTCTTGAGTGCTCATTTCATCCCGAACCGCCTATATAGTATTCGCCGTGTAGTATATGTTCACTCGTCCGATCGCTTGTCTCAGTGGCCAGGCAGAGCTGAAGACCTGTGGGCCAAGGGATTCGTATCCCGGACCAGAACTGGATGTTGTGTTTGTCCCCTCACCCTCCTCTCCCCCACCCCACATGCTGCGGAGGCAATGGCAAACCCCCTAAAGCTCATAGTCTCTGTTGTTTCTCTTGAGGCCGTCAACTTCCAGACAAAATTGGAAACTACGTAAAATATACGTGCATGGTGTAGTGCAGATTTTATTATCTTTGTAGGACTCTGCGTCTCGTCGACAACGAGGTCATTATAGACGGCGAGGAACAACTTCATACATACAGGAACTATAATTGTAATCGGCCATGGCCGCCTGCAAACAGATTGACGTAGGGAAACGAAATAATTTACAGCAAAAGTACATGTCACAGGCTACAGCTTGAGGTATATAAAAACCAATAAAAAATGTTTTGAATTAAAAAAAATATGAAAATTGGAATTCTTTGCTAGCCCGTGACATGTACTTTTACTGCGAATTACTTACTTTCACTATGTTTATTGGTTTCTCGGGATTCGTAAAGTAAAAGTATGCATATTTTTAGTTTGAAATGACGTTACGGGAAAACTGGGCGAGGTAATTCCTTTGTGAAAGGAAAAAAATACACACATATATAAAAAATATGAACTTTCCCTTCTTGAACATCCTTAATGAACCATCCCAGCAGTCGCCTGGAGCGAGTTCGGGAAACAACTATAAACCAAAGTCAGGATAGCCGTGGTTGGTACTTGAACTCGGGACATCCCGAATGTGTGTAGAATGTGTTAGCCACCTCGCTGGATTAGTCCAGTATAGTTCAGTATAAGCCCAATGTAATTTAATACAACGTGCTCGGCACTCGCATTCGCTCACCGCTTGTCTCACTTCCTAAAAACTGAGGTGAACTGCCCCCTTAAGGAAGATTGTTGGACAATTATATTGTATTTTCAGGATTTCAGTCGTAACATTTATTCCAATTGTATTATCAAAATGTTGTCTTCGACCAAGCATAGGATATATTCTTGGTAAACTGCTTGACATAAATAACAATAACTTACCAACATAATTTGATAAGCCTAATTTCCACAAAAAGGGTGCAAATTAACCCTGAGAGTTAAAATCGATTACGTAATCCAAGAATATTAAAGGATAATAACGATTTAGACGTACGATACACGATACATACTAAACATAAGTCAGCTTGCTAAGTAATTTGCGAGTAACCAGTTTAATAAATTCTGGAAAAAATTGTTTCTATTATAAAGATAAATAAAAAATAGCCACATTTTCAAAATATTACAGATGGATGAACGAATTACATAAAAGTCAAGTCAGGTTTGTATGTAGTATATGTGTACCAAGTTTAACGAAATTCTGAAAAATATTTCCTAAGAAATGTGATATGCTACAAATATAAAAATGGCCGCCATTTTAAAAATATGAACACAGGATATACTGAATATACAATATTCAAGTCAACTTTGTATGTATTATATGTGTATCAAGTTTGGTGAAATTCTGAAAAGTATTTCCTTAGATATGTGATACCATGCTAAAAATATACAAATTGCCGCCATCTTAAAAATATGCACACAAGATAAATTAAATATACAAAAGTAAGTCCACTTCGTGTTTAGTGTATGTGTACCACGTTTGATGAAATTCTAAAGTACGGTTCCTTACATATCCGACTGGCTCTAAATATGTTAAAGTGGCCGCCACTTTGAAAATATGGAAAGGGCGCAAACGAAATGTATAAAAGTCAAGTCACATTGTTATGTACTATATGTGTACAAAGTTGTATGAAATTCGGTGTACTGGTTAAAACGTTTTTAGGAGGGACACACACGCGGGAAAAAACACACACCTACACCTACACACACAGCCAGAAAGGTGATATCATAAGCATACTTTTTCTTTCGGAAGGTAGGTTAATAATGAAAATTTTTCTTAATTTATCATGCAGCATCATTGCGAGAGAAATATAGGTTAACGTTCAAGATCTTCTCTTGCAAAGATTCTACATGACAAATTAATAAAATATTTCATTGTTGTTTATGTCAATCAGTTTACCAAGAAAATATCATGTACTTTCTCGAAGAAAAAATTTTGATACTACAACTTGAATAACTGTTATGGCTCAAAAACTATAAATACAATAAAATTGTCTAACACGCCCCCTTAAGAGGGCGTGGTACACAATTCAACGCTAAAAGTATTAATCTATAACTGTAGGTTTGTTGAAGCCAAAATGCGAAAATTGTACAATAGCAATCCTAGATAATAGTTTTAGCCAACGTTTTAAACAAAATTGTTTCCAGTGTTACGAACTTCTGAGGCACAATCTCTGACGCCGGAACCTCGTGCATTTAACTGCGGCGCAAGAGATCACGCGTAACGAATTAGTAATTTGGGATAAATATTTACTCATATAGTTGGCAATTACCATTATCTAGGATAGTCATTGAGAATTTTATCTGATCGGGAAAGGACAGAGAACACGTCAACAGACCATTGAAAGATGCTGTTTTCTTTCGACAATAAGGCAAAGTTTAGCCCCAATAAGAAAACATTTTATATTATTAAGGAAGTATGTTATTTTCTTGTATTGTAAAACTTAGGATATTCATTGTGTTTGAAAATCATGTAAACTCAGTACGGCGCTATAAACCTATATTGGGGTACGTTAAAGCCATGCTCTCATATTTCTACTGTCTTCGTGATAATTATCTTTTAAGTCTAAACGACTGAAGTTATCAAAACTCTGTTCAGCTTTTTTTGTTTAAAGTGGTTTTTACGACGTTAGCTACTTTTCAAGACGGTAACTACTATAGTTTTATATAACTATGTAACTAAAGAAATTCTTGTTAAAGACTTATTTGTCGAAACCATATAATTCCGTGTCTTTAAAATAATGTATCTCGGAAAATGTAATTTTAAACAAAACTGTCAAATGGATTTGTGATAGATGTTACCGGAAATACAGTAGAAACAAGAGAGAATGGCCTTAAATTGTAGCAGAATGTACGTGATATAGGCCGTTTACGATAAAATGCGCACCGTTGTAAGTTTTATTTCAGCTATTGTGCATTCGTCTTTAATATTTTCAATATGAAAACTACCGTGAAACTAAAAACCAGTGTCAATCTTTCCTCACACTGAAAACTTATCACCTTTGGTCCCGATAAAATACAGTTATTTGTTATTACAAATGTTGGGGAGTACTCAGTTTAATGTGAACAGCCTATACCTAGTTTAACGGTGTTGTCTTCTAAATTACCTGTTTGCAAGTGTGTGTCAGGTTGATACTTACGACCCATTTCTAATCTGAGGAACTGAACGTGTAAATCAGTTGGCAACACTGGTGAGGCGCCAGACCTTACCATGGGAAGGGGGAAGAGGAGGGTATTTTACCGCACTGCCAGCGGCGCAATTGAGAAACACACGCGACCTCGACTCGACACTCCGACGCAGTTTACAACGCCCGTGCATGACGTCGCATGGCGAGGGAATTCATGTGGCAGCGTGTAACTGGTGCGCTGCAGATATGTCCTTGTCCTTCCTTCCTTCCTCCCCAAACCCTCTGCTTCTTTGTTTGTCCAGCTGGGTTGCGAACATTTCCCAACTCTAGCGTCGAGAACGTAAGCTTGAATGCCACGTTACTCCGGCCCGAAAAACTCCGCTCCCGCCTACTGGTGTGTGTTTGTTTGAGTGAGGCACGGCGCCAAGGGCGATGTTGACCGGCTCATCTGGTGCGATATCGCCTCTACCGCAAGACACTGAAACGGCGTGCAGTGGTATCGTAGATCACTCGCCTGAACGACACTTCCGATTACGACAACATCTTTTTATTGGTCGGAACTTTTGTGCAAAGTCCTTTGCATGTTTCTAGAGTAGTTTCACACGAATTCCGTAAGTATATTTTTATCCCGGATAAAAAAGGTTGAGAAAGCGGTTTTTTGAAACTCATTTTGAGGGGCTCCGAAATGGTTTTTCTAATCGACGTACCTTTCCGTCATCGTTTCAAGTGTATTTTCTTCTCGTACACTGGCGCAGTGTCACTAGTGGAATAGTTAATAAAAAAAAAAACGTGTTTATGAACACGTTGCAACGCATTTTGAAAGCGTGACAGACTGCTTCCTTAAAACTCCAAAGCTTGAATATAAAACAGTATGTATACCTGACATTCGCGGAAAGATTTCGTGACATTGCCAACTTATTCATGTTTACCATTATAGTCATGTCTGGTAACTCAGCTCACGCGAAAAGTAAACATTTTCACTAGGCTATCTCACATAATTCGCATCATTTGAGAACATGTAGGTATGGCAGCAAATTATTGTTGGCAAGTCTGTAGAAAAGTCGTATTTGGCCAATTTTTTACGTAAAGTAGTAGTTTCCCAACATTCTGACACAGTTTGTTCATTTTGGTTTCTAAAATTTCTGAAATGCGGGAAATATGGCACTTCGTCTAATAGCCATACAGGATTATTTATTCAGTCCTAGGATAAGGGAAATCACGTACATAAAGGGACAGTTGTGTCAACCTTGTATAAGATATATGTATGTATATATGTATGTATGCATGTAAAATATGTATGTATGCATGTGTATGTGTGTTTGTATGTATGTACGTATGTACGTATGTATGTGTATATAGGCTCGGATCCACCAACGAGTTTAACGGAGGCAAATTTCTGTAAAAAAAATTGTTGGATAACTCTATCTCAGCCTTACTTTATTATTGAGTGTATTTATTTTCTCCTATTGCTGACTGAAAAGTTAAACAAATCAAAAATATATTATCGAATACACTGTCCGTTAAGTAAAGGCCACTTCTATGTCGGTTACATTTTTTAAAGGAAATTAACCCCTCCCCCTCCCCATATTCTTGGATCTGTTGTTGCATTAGCTAATACCAACACTGCAGATTCGTTGCCCATGTTTTAATTGGCCTTTAGTTTCCGACAGAGCAGCTAAAGCCCGATAGTCAAATTGAGTAGAAATGTTATCCGATAACAAGCTAATAAATAAAATGTGCAGCACACGAGGTAATCCGCAATAATCAAAATCGTGATCCGAAAAACTCACTTCACGTAGATAATAGCTAACTCCAGAGCGGTACCACACTTGTGGCACTGAGACTCAAATAACTACACTGATTTCGATGACGGTTAAAGAAGAACTCAATCTTCCCCCTTTTTTTTCAACACGTCAGGTAGAGACTCAATGAAATCAACTCGAACGCATCTTGGGGGGATCTTACCACGAATCACAGACGTGTGCACAGAGAAAAGTTTTTTTTTTTTTTTAGCTCCGAGACTGTACCGCTGGCAGTAAATAACTGCGATACAGCAGACAAAATCTTAAATTACATTGGGCATTACCATTTGTTTAATTAAAAAGTCTTCTCTCATAAAAATTATGTTTCTTTGTAGATAATCTAATTTTTGACATAAAATTTGAAACAAGAAGTACATTTCACTTTGTTATAAATGTAACTACGAAAATATTTTAATGACAATATATTTTTTTTTGTTTTCATTGTTTAAAACTTCAAACATTTTTTTTTTGCTGCAAATCAACTTTTCCTTTGGTTCGTATATAAATCCGAAATTTTTCTCTTATGGAAATAAAATTTATGCTGTGGGAAAGAAAGTGTTAAGTGTGATATTTCAGTAACCTCGTCCTGATACGCGCAGTCAAATGAGAAACATCTTGTCACAAACATACACTGTCAATAACATAACGACTACTGGAGATTACACGTTAATTATTGGATTGTAGTTTGCGCAAAAAAATTTTCAGCAAAACTCAGATGCACCAGTGTAGTATATTAGTCGGAACCTAATATTCTCTTGAATAAATAGAAACCTGATAATTCCTCTAGTTAATTTCACAAAAGGGAATGAAACCCTATTAAAATTTTTGTTACGTAAATTTTTATATGAATTGAAGAACTTTGACAAAATATCATTTCTGAAAGGAGACAAAGATCAAATCTTGTTGCGTGAAAGGAAACTTTCTTCTTATTTCCTTGGGCGGAAATTAATAAACAAATGTGTATGTTCGAGGATAGATAGAAAACTATTCTGAAGGTTGCGGTAGGCACTCTGTTGTACAAAAATCATTTTGTTTTGTTTAGGAGAGATAGTTTAAGCAGACTCCCGTGATGAGCATAAGTTGTTGTTGCACCTAATGTGGGTATTAACATTCATGTTGATATTTAATTTACGAATTGAAATTAGTAAACTTTTTTTAGTGCAGCGCTTTAACATCAGACAATATTGGGGGGCGTGTAGCGTGTTTCATAACCGGCGTCAAATATACTTTATTTGTTTCCAGTTACTGCAATATAAAGCATACAGAAGACTGATAAAGCCGTTCAAAATTATTTAATGTAATTTCAACTGTTTAATTCTAATTATACTTATAACAACCCTACAAAAGGTATACTTTATCTTGCAAACTAAATTAGATTAGGAAATTTTAATTAGGAAATATGAATTCATGGGACTACCATTATATCCACCTATTTAAAGTTAACTTTCAAAAGTTTTATTAATAATTTATATTATATTGCTTTTGTACTCATACAACATTCTTCAGAGTTTAACGCTAGACTTTCACCTTTCATTTAAAAATTAAATGATTAAAATAGAACAGTTACTTCTCACAATATAATTTAGGAACCTGATGTAGTGTTTTCATGTACTGCTGGTTGCGGAGTATCCGGGGTTCCAGCTAGTGAGTGAGAGATATTTGTCAGTGCTTAACATCGAGGTCTTTAGCGCTGGTGAGGGGTGACATGAGGTGAGTATGGACCAGCGACGGAATGAATGAGCGGGGGAAACGGGAGATCCCCGAGAAAACCCTCCGACCAGCAACATCGTCCAGCATGACGTCAGACCACTCGCCTCCCACCAAGGCGATCCGGGTTCGATTCCCGGCGGGGTCGGTCCCCGGATTTTCGCATGTGGGAATCATGCCGGACGATGCCGCTGGTCGGCGGGTTTTCTCGGGGATCTCCCGTTTTCCCCGCTCATTCATTCCGGCGCTGCTCCATACTCACATCATGTCACCCTCACCAGCGCTAAAGACCTCAATGTAAATCGCTGACCAAGACCTCTTCACTCACTGAAATAAACGTGTCGCCTTTATACGTGGGGCACGAAAACGGCTTGCACTGTTTTGGTCGTCGCCTATATGGTAGTTAGTGACCCTACTATTTTATTTACAAAATGTGCTTAGTAAAATCGAACACGTGCTTCTCTATGTTTCCTTTACTATTTATTTTAGGTTGGTGTTTTTCACGTAACCGCAGTCTGAGAAAGCCGTTTTTGAAGTGCCTCGTAAACACGTTACTATGAATGATATCTAAGAAACAAATAGAACATTCAGAATAAAGTGAGCACAAAAATTTATCCTTTGGAAATCGTCACTAGTCTTTACTGCAGATAACTCTAACTTTGACTATAGTTCTCTTGCTGCTGGTACGGTTGGCAGCGAAAGAACACAATATAGTTCCACGTGTTTTCCTATTCAGGTACAATAATACCGAAACAAAATCAACCGAAATCGACATGACTGTACTTTATATAATTAATAAATTTTTTTTTGTATCAAACACTATAGATTATTACTCACTGCACAATTTATCTCACACGTGCAAACATCAAGTAACGTGTCCAGACAGGTGAGACATTTCCCGTCGATAGTCGTTACGCGCGGAAAAGATACGAATTTGCTGAAAAAAGAAATTTAGCAGGGCTTATTTGAGTGCTCACTTTACCCCGAACGGCCGTTTGAAATGCGCATTATTTTAGTGGGCAAAGATTTTGAACGCATGTTTAGGTAGTAGTATTGCTTTAAAAGAACTTTCTCCTAACTCACTGCAACGCAGATCATGCGCCAGCTGTATTGGGCTCTTAACCTATGATGAAGAGCAGGGGCGTCATGTAGGGCTACAGGGGGAGGCATAAATTCCCCCCCCCCCTGGATTTAGAATTTTAAGTGCATGAATACATTTTTTTTTGTATTTTTAAATATAAATAATGCTAACTTAAGCACATAAAACTGAAGTTTTATTATTAAAGTTTCTACTTTATACATGCTTAATTTAAAAGAAAAGACGCAACAAGGTCACTGTCACCGGAGAACCAAATCTTGCACCCCACCCCCCTGACGCCACTGATGCAGAGCAGGGCGACTGGGTCAGAAATGTCTCCAAGTTGGGGATGAAGGGTTTGTCCTCTGGGCTTAGTCTGAGGGGCAGAGTCTTGGCAGGGACCAGGTCGTCGTGGGGCCTGCCACCAGGTGCGCGGGCGTTCGTGGGTGCAGCGGGGCGTGGTCCTCGTGTAGGAGGGTTGGGGGGGGGGGTTGGTGATGGGGGGAGTCGTCATCCGTCAACGCGACTGTTATCGCGACAGACCGGTCGAGCGCAGCAAATTAAAGCCCGTCCTGACTCTTCGCCGTGAGGGGACCTGGAGGTCGGCCAGAGTTAGCTACCTCTCGGCTCGGACAATGAATACCGTTCACGACGTGCCAAGACCGCCGATATACCTCTCCCCTTCCCCACCACTTAAACTCCGCGTCAACCCCTCCAGGTGTGCCAGGGGACAGGGGGACACTCGCCCTCCCCCGGCCGTCACTGGATTAATGGTGATCATTAAACAAACTAATGCGTGCGTTCGCTCCCACCAGCCACTTATGCCATCCACGCTCCAACCCTCCCAGAGATCACATCAGTCTGTAAAGTCAGATGCTGCAGACACGTCCAAATTTTATCCCTGATGTACTTGCCTACCTAACTTCGAGCCACGGAGTTTATTCAGGGAATCTACGGAAAAATTTATTACATCTCTGGTCACAAATTCTAAAGATAAACTAGAAAAATTAAAATGTAAATTGTAAGGTAGAAGGGCTTGACGTATCGTCGACAGCGAGGTCATTATAGACAGTGACACAACTTGGTACAATGACAGGAGCTGGAAGAGGAGTCGGCCATGGCCTTTGTTAAGAAACCATACTAGCATTAGCCTGAAGCGATTTCGGGAAACAATGGAAAACCGATTTCAGGATGGCCGGAGCCGGGGATCGAATTTACCACACAAATGTACGGGAGTGTTAAGAAGAAAGTAGGCGTGATTAAGAAGTTTTCCGTACATAAACGATATATACACTTTTAGGGGACAGTCAAACATGCACTGGTGTTACCACACGTGTGTGCTATCTGCTCAACAGTTGCATCAGTTTACCAACTGAAGTAACGATTCATCTCAGTTTTCAACGTCTTTATTTATTTTTATATTTGTACCAGATATTTTTTTCTTGTTTTAGACGTAAAGTGTGATTAAATCTTCCTCTTAGCACATTTGTGTATCTCTCATAGTTTTTGAGTAATGAGTCGTAAACTTCAAAATTTGCATTTTACGGTTTTACTGTATGCACGCCACTAAAACTAAATGGCATACCAAACCGAAAAAATTCACAGTGCATAACAATGTTATAGGCTGTGATTTTACACATATAAAAACAAATATAATATATATTTCGATTTTTAAAAAATGGTTGATATTTTTTAATGTTCGTTCTAAAATTAGGCATTTTTATTAAACACAAAAATATTTAATTTTTTGTTTTTATAGGTCAAATAATAGCCTACAAAATTGTTATACACTGTGATTTTTTTTTCGGTTTGTTATGTCAGTTGGTTTTAGTGGCGTGCATAAATCCGTAAAGTGCAAATTTTGACGTTTACGACTCATTACGCAAAAACTATGAGAGATACACAAATTTCCTAAGAGGAAGATGTAATCACAATTTATCTCTAAAATAATAAACAATATCTGGTACAAATATAAAATTAAAAAAAGACGTTGAAAACTAAGGTCAACCTCGGCTTTAATTATCCCATAGTTAGATACTAGACAAATTCACGGGTTTCCCCTGATCTGTAGACTACTTCGTGTGTATAATATACACGTAGACAGCAGTTGCTCATTGGCTGCTCACTAGCATTGTTATATCTCATGATTGGGCCAGCATATCTAACTACTTTATTATTTGCTCAGTGCTTTACAGGGCGTATCAAATGAGTCAAAGTCCAATTGGAAATATGACACGGAATTACAGTTGCTTTAATTTTAGGTTGTGTTCCAAAGAAAATATGCATTTTTCATGTCCTTAGCTATTATGTGTATGGGAGGGAAAACTTCCATTACTGTTTAGGAAGTAATTGTACAGTGTAGTAATGCTGCGATCACTCGCGATAGCAAGCTGCAGTGTAACCATTCTGCGCTCGCCTAAACCTCAGCGGCAGATATTGGGTTTGTTTGCTGACGTACGAACTGGTAAATAAAAAAATACACAACTGTAATGAAGAGCAAACAAAAGCCGGTGCTAAAACGCGAGGTCAGAGCAAACCCAGATGTAAGTTAAGAAGTAACTGGAGCGCCTTTAATTGAGTTTGGTTGGTTCCAGTTCAGCAATAAAGCATCAGGCGAGTCTTGAGCTAACATCACAGCCATGGATCTCGAGTATAATATTGTAGGTGAGCTCAGGCTGCACCTGGTTTCTTACAAGCAACACTCTGACCAGTTTCGCTAGAGGAGTTGGTACAGACTCCAGAAAGCTCTCTCCAGTAGTTCTATCAACACCTCACACACTGAAAGAAAAGTATTGTTGTAGGCACCATACTTGTGCTAAAATAGCGACAACAGTCTAGTTTGGTTGTCAGTGTTGTCTGCATTGTTCCTACAACAACCTGTTCAATAGAAGTAACAATATTTTCTGTAAAAGAAAGATACACTTTACTCCATTTACTGAACAGGTTGTTGCTTTTACATTGTTATAGGAACCATCCAGATCTGGACTGTTGTCCCTATTTTAAGGGGGATTGATCCCTTTCAAATCGGTTTTACGGTTTTTCTTATAAATCAGGGAATAGACACATTGTTTTACTTTTTTCACGCTGACAGGGCATAGATTATGACTTCATTCACTTTTTGAAATCCATATGACATTGTTTCTGTTAACGTTGCGGCATCTGTAGTCGCTCCCGTAAATAAAGCAATTTTTCCTTTTCAGCTGTTTCCCGTTGCAAAATAATGAATATACTATGGTTCCAGCAATTACAGAAAATCTATTAGGTTTGTATCTATGCCTTGTCGTGACAAAAATTTTGATACATCGACTGGAGCAGAAGTTATCGAGAAGAAACAGATAAATCCAAGGTGGTAGGGATCAATACCCCTTAACAGAAGTACGGTTCGTACAATAATACACTCTAAAAATAGTTTGTAAATTTGCCAGCTAAGAAAGTAGGTATGGTAGAGTTTTTTCCCAGACATCCATTGCAGCACTCCTAAACTTTTTTTTATAAAACAGTCAAATGTTTACTGAAGTAACTAGACTTGTATTGTAACAAGTGTAAAAGTTTGCATACCTGCAATGCCGAAGTATGGTAACTGTCCCATACTGCGTTTAGATTGATTACTTACTAAACATTTTAGAAAAAATTGTTACAGTGTACAGTACTTTTCTTTCAGCGCACATCCTCGCGCGTACAGCAAACAGCTAGGAAAATATCTGACCAAACAGTAAACGGTTTATTTGTAGGGAAAGGAAAAATTCCGGATTAATTGTGGTCCCTGTTAGAATCCACTCTCCTATGCATTCTCAAACCGAGTCTAATCGTTCATTGTTTGCTTATCCACTGCGTAACAGCTAGTGGACAAATGGTTGGGGCTTGAGTATGCATTAAGTACAGTGGATCCTAACACGCAGGTAATTGATTTTGCGAATTTTTCCTGTCCTTACTTATTGGGGGCGCGTGGGTATCGCTTTCGAGAAGACCCGGATCTGATTCATGGATACAGTCTTTCTAATTTCGGTGTTCCATGATTCCTCTAGGTCGCTCCAGCCGATTGCTGCGAAGGTTAAAAAAACCACGACCTAGTTCATGTCCGTGTATAAATTTGTGTCACCGTCTCTAATGACCTCGCCGCAGACGAGACGTAAGGCTTTCTTGAACTGACATGTAAGGTGTGATACAAGGAGCAAAAATGAACGTGTTTCGTCAGAGTGTAGATAAGGAAATGCCGCTTTAACTAAGCAAGTTACTATGCTGGGATACAATTATTTGTACATGAGTATTAAGGAAGTTTATACGGAGAAATGTCAGCGGATCCAAGTATAATTTCACGCGAGGCAAGGAGCAGGGGCGTCATTTAAGTGCGATGGGGCAAATGACCCCCTCCCCCTGGATTTAGAATTTTAAGCGTATAAAATATATTTTGTTATTTAAATAATGCTAACTTAAGCACATAAAGTTGAAGTTTTATTATTTAAGTTTCTAATGCTTAATTAACAAAAAAGATGCAACAAGGTCACTGCCACCGAAAAAAAAAAATTTGCC
>PNEQ01100598.1:108357-149742 GCA_003012365.1 Medauroidea extradentata | reverse complement strand
GACGCCTTCTGCCAATCAGCGTAAGGCAGCTGCTGTAATAATCGGCAGCCAGGCCAATAGGAAACCTGCCGTAACATGCAGGAGCCAAACATACACGGGGCTGGCATCAACGGTCTGGGGCAGCCAATAAGCGGCGAAGTTCGCCAACATCAAACGAGCCGCCACGTCATTTCGTGTCTGTATTACTATTTAGTCTGTGACCCTACTAACAGGTCTAAAACAATAAGAGACCGTAGTGAAAATAAATTGGACTAGGCTTGGTAAAAAAAATTATATATAAAGTAATTCAATTAAATGTACTGTTAAAAACTATTTGAATTTCAAATTTAAAACTTTATGTTACTTAAAATTCACAAAAGCTTTGAGATTTGTCAGTTTACGCCTCTTACCAAAACCAGCGCCAAACGGCAGAAATTTTCCCCCGCCCCAAACTCCTAACATTAAAAATCTTCAACCTGTAGTAGAAGTAACCTTACTATTTCCCTGCTTATTGCAATATGGTGACGATTTGAAGGTTTTGCATTTGGTAATTGGTAGAGACATGCAAAATTCGCGTTATCATTTGGTAACAGACTAAACTACACTTTCCTATACATAGCATAGCATAATCTGCGATTAAATAGGCCAAGAACTTCTATGTGTTGTCATTTACGTGTGTTACGTCTTTACAGAGATTGGCCTCTCTACCGTGTAAGCATTCTCCACGGCAAGTCACGACAATATCGGCCAGCTGAAGACGTCGAACGAGTCTATAGTCTCTTGAAGTCCAGCCAGCTGTTAGGAAATAACGCGAAACATACATGTCTTTAGCAATTGGTAGTTTGTAACCTTCGGTAGTTCAGAAAACGCGAAACACAAAAATTCAAGGATTTGGAGCACATAATTAGATCACGTGACGATTTCTTTACAAAAAAAAAATGCTAGTTGAAACACGGCGTCAGTAGGTTATATGAGTCCGGTACGGCTGACGTGCAGCGCTCCTGGCGGCTCGTGTCGGAACTGGCGAGGGCCGCCCCTCGTGACCTGTCTCGCCGTCCACAAGGGAAATCACATAAATGACGTAGCGTGGAGGTCGTTGTCTCCCGAGGAAAGGTCCTAAACACGCGTGAGAACTGACCCACGGGGAGGATGATGAGCTAGACGCGGCCCTCCGAAGAGATATAAACTGCCCCAGTGCTACCACCTCACACATACCTATGTTTCCCCGACCCACTCAAAAATACCGCGTGACCTAACTTTTTTTTTTGCGTGGAGCAATTTCAGACCACCGTTAATAATTTTCCACGGCAAAACTACAAATGGGATTTTTTTTTTCTCTTATGCGGTTCGCTCACGAATGTACAATTTAAACATCATAAAAAAAATTGGTAATGTAATTATTATTTTTTTTACCTTAGCCGCGAGCATTTTCCGCTAACCAGTTTGCTTTCACGCAACTAATACTGAAACACGAGTGCGGAAAACAATTTCGTCTGGAAAAAAAATCAAGGCTTCAGTAAATATTTGTTTTATTTTTAAGCGTGAAATGAAATAAACGTGCTCTTATTTGGAGAGTCGTCTATTCCGTTTTCTGCCAAAATGTTTGCAGAGTTAGCTCCGTTGGAAGCAACAACTGCAGACACGCGTGTGCATATTATCTAAAGCGCCAGCGAATACCAGAAGGTTCTTTTTTACTACGTTTTAAAAATTATCAAAATTATTTGTCGTAAAATTTTCCAATAAATTGCGGAAGCATTTTTTTATACTATCGTATAGATTGAGACCGGAAAAATTTGCGGGTTCTGTGGCTTGTAGGATAACCTTCAATACTATTTCTTTGCAGCAGCTTCTGAACGTAATGGCTCCTAGCTGACACATCAATATCGCATGATTGGATCTGCGTTTAACAGCTTCATTGTAATTGGCTTAGTGCTCTCTAAGAGTTGTAAGATAAGTCAAGAGTCAATTGTTAAAGTGACAAGAATATACAGCTAATGCCTATAACATAACGCGAATTTTTCAGGTCCCTACGTATAGAGTAACCTTAGATGTGTGATATTAGGTCCTACATATCGAAAATTATATAAATATGAATGTCGATATAGAAAAAAAAATCATTTAACGTAGTTTTTACCATCTTTGTAAGCTAATACGTTTCTAGAGTGGCGAAATGGGAAGGTTCTACGGTCGTTTAACTACTGGATCATAATAGCCGACAATTGTGAAGTGAGGTGCAGGGACAGCACAACATACAAACCCAATTCGAGATTCGAACCCAGAACCTCTCGCACCATTTACAGCGCCTAACCGACTGCACTACGGAGGTAACCCACGTTTATAGTGTACCTCACTTTGGATATGAACTTATTATGACTCTGTCTTATGTTCGACTTTAATACTAGCTCAAAATACAGTAATATAGATCGGTTATATTAACAAAATATTTGCTCAAAAATTGTAAAGATTTCTTAAGGGTTTTTTGTTTTGATACATTGACTACTACCTCCACTCAAATAAAACCCAGCAAAATTTACATATTTTATAGATCTTTATGAGCTTACATTTGAGTTTTATAATACACTAACCAATTGTACCGCTGTAAATTTATACATATAAAAATTAATGTGTGTGTCTGTTTGTAATGGATGCGTTCTTTTAACATTCATGCGAATGCTATTAAACTTCGATAATTTGTACGCGCGCCCGTAAAGTTTTCTTACAAAATCCAACATGGTGGCAGGGGGAGGGGCGAAACGGGGCAATCAAAAATTTTGTGACTTTTTAAAAATTTAATTTCACGAACTTTATTAAAAATAAAAATACGTAATATTACAAATTACTTGATATATTTTGAATAGTTTCTGTAATGTAACACTTAGTATACCTGAATTGTTTCAACTTACACCGTAAAGTAAATTATGAATTAAGGGCTCCGTCTAAATGTACGGTGTACGGAGTAGTATCTGCAACAGAATTAAATTTAAATATGATACACGTGCTCTAGTACGAGTTGGCGAATCGTAAATTAAGATACAACATTGTCAAAGTCCTATAGCTTAACTTAATGTTCAAACTACGGTACATTGAAAAAACATATGAAAGCAGAACTTGGTGTTTAATTGCCTATTTCCTTGGACATTTAATTCAGTTTGGTGTGAGACTATGAAATAATTAGGACTTTGAAAACTGTAATTAATCTAAGGACTATACCACAAATACCGGTAATTTGTCAGTCCAAAAACCATCGACTTATGAACTAATTTGGCTATCACTAGAGGCACGAGTATTTCGCGTATTCATGTGGTAACAGCCTAGACTTCTCAGTTCTATACATGTACTGGCTGAAGCCGAATATCCATTGGCTTCTAACCGTACAAACGTGTAGCACGTGATATCCCCACGACTTATTTTCTTATTTATAAATGGCTTGCAGTCGCCAAATGTGTGTTAAAACCGCTCTCGTCCAATCACAGGAAGGCGAGTGAAGTATACGTTATTGGCGTTCAACCTGACCTAGAATCAGTACGCGAAATAATCGTGCATCTAGTCATAACTAGAAGCACGATTATTTCACGTATTGATTGTAAGTCAGGTTGAATGACAATAATGTATACTTCACTGCTCCTTCTGTGATTAGACGACACCTGTTTTAACACATCTATGACGACTGCAAGCCAGTGATAAATAAGGAAACAAGTCATGGTGGTAACACGTGTTACGGTTAGAAGCCAGTGGATATTTGACTTGACCAGTGTGTGAATAGGTCAGAGAAGTCTACACTGTTGCCAGATTAATTCACGAAATACTCAAGCCTCTAGTAATAACAGTTCTCCACTCAACAACGCAAATTTTGACTGACATTTTAGTATCCAAGTTAAAGTCTATACGCTAATAATTTTGGCATGTTACTACGGTTTTCAGCAAACTTGAATAAATAGCAGCTACTGCTAAAATATGTTTTGGACTCTCCTCTGTGATGGATCAGGTTCAGAGGCGAAGTGGGTCCCCGACGTCTTCTTCCAGGTATAGATAATTAATAATTATTCATACATAATTATTCCACCTACTTCCTCGAACAGTAATGAATACCTTGTCAGTTTTCTTTTACCAGCTATCAATAAGGACTAGAAAATTTCGCGAAAGCAATGACCTGTAGGTTAGAATCAGGTCCCGTCTATTCGTTCAATGTCTGCTGTTCCACGGAGTAGCATCTAGTGGACAAATAGTCGGGGCTTGAGTATGCATAGTACAATGGATTCTAGCCTGCAGGTCATTGAAGTCTCAAAATTTTCCAGTCCCTAGCTATTAACCGTCTGTTTCGGCATTGCATTCTACAATTCCAAAGAAAACAACACAAAACAATACACTATCACTGAAAAAACATTACCATTCTCTCTCGAACTACTGACACCATGGTAACACAGACTAAATAGTAATACAGACATGAAATGACGTGGCGGCTCGTTTGATATAGGCGAACTTGGCCGCTTATTGGCTGCCCGAGGCTGTAGACTCCAGCCCCGTGTCTGTTTGGCTCCTGCATGTTACTACAGGTTTCCTATCAATAGGCCAATTGGCCTGGCTGCCGACTAGCAGAGCAGCTGCCTCACGCTGATTGGCAGTAGGTGTTTCCGCCATGTTGCTGGCCAGGGAAGCCATTTTGCTGGCGTGTGTGACTGAGTTCGCCTTCCTGCCGACTATTTCACTTCTGTATTCCTAAATATTCTGTGATGGTACCTATACAATACGTCAAACAGCTTTACATGGACTACATTGAATTTACTTAGTGCTAATCTCCTTATTCTGTTTGCCAGTTCCTGGAGTTGGTTCATACTAAAAATGATTTTCTATAGGCTCACTAACGACCAAACGTTATCCTACAATTTACACTGATTTTCTGCACGAATCAAATAAGCTAAAAATCGGTAAAAAAAAAAAAAAAAAATCAGGCGTAGCTACTAAATATATTGTTGCTTTCAGTTTAAAAACACGTGAATGAAGTTTCGTCGAAAAGTTAGTTTGGTGACCTGTAGGGAAACTAAGTAGTAAATAACACGATAACTTGTTCCTAGTTTCGTTTTTATTTGACGACGTTAATACAAAACATATTGTAGGCCTACACAAACACATCGAATCGTAGAAAATAAGGTGAGGATATTCATGACAACGAAGTGGTAAAACGCGCAGATGATACATTTAAAGGTGGGCTTACGAATCGACGGATGCGCATAAATCTTTACGAGAATATGCTACGTAAAGGTGCAACTGCCGGAAGTGAGCGAGAGCGTGGTTCCTCTGAACATCGATAACTCGAAGTTAACAGCGCACCTGTGCCTGCTGCTCCTCAACACTACTATCGCACCCACACTTTGGCCTTTATCTGCTTACACGTGTCTCAACTCTCCATTCACATTCGACAGGTTGTACAGTCAAGACACGCTACATCGTCCTCCGAAGTAACTCTCGCAAAATCGCGTTTGCTAGCCGATATTCGTAGCGTGGTCGGTAGCATGCGACAGATCCTGGGTTTGAATCCCAGCACAGGCATGGCTGCTTGTGTTTGACTCTTACTAAACCTAAATGCATAAAACCAAGGGGTTGTAAATAAGCGCTCCAAAATAAAAAATAAAAAAATCCAAATGGATGTCATTATTTCATTTTCTCTACGTCGCACAGGTCCTCCACGGAAAAATTTCGTAAAAAAATGAAGACATTTTGACTAGGTAAGGTTTTACGTCTCGTCGACCGCGAAGTCCTTAGAACTGACCCGTAAATTTTGTGAATTCATTTTAACAGACGTTAGAATTAAACTTCTGTTTGAGTGAGATACTAAATCCAGAGACTGGACATTTTCTCCAGTCCAATGTCCGGCACGTTAGAATCCATTGTGCTGTGGATATTCAGACCCGACAATTCGTTCATTGGCTACTGTTGCACCGAGTAACAAGTTTCACCCTGTAACTAACAGAACTGTATTTCAGCCTAGTTTTCTATCAAGTTTTGATTGGCTCAAAGTTCTTTAAGGTGATGTATCAAATCTCAGACGTCAACGAAACGTACGCGCATTTGAAAACAAACTTGTTCTTAACTCAATTCACAAAATTTTGCAGTCCGTTCTTCCAGCGAAAGGATCACTTCATATGTATAACACTCTTTTTTGAGGACATTGAGCAAACAGTAAACTTGTATGAAAACACGCACGAACTCCCGCACTAACTTGTCAGATATACAGGCCACTCACTAGAGCAACAACCTATGAACGAGTAGCTGAGGACAAGAGTGTATAGCCTGTTCACTGTAAACTGAACACTCAGCTGAATTTGTAATTAATTGAAAATATGTTTTTTTGGACCAATATAAATTAACTTTTGAGTGTGATGACACATTTGCACCGGTTTTTAGTTACAAAGAAGTTTTCCTATTAAAAATAGCCAAGATAGCTATAAAACGACTGAAGGAAAACTTTATGCAGTGCTCACTTTATCGTGAACGGCCTATACACAAGACAGTAGAGTCTAACCGCCCGGCAATGTCGTTGAACCTCTTAAATTTCCTGATCTTGACTCAGTAAAGACGGTAACACGCAACTTAGCACAATGATAGGAGCTGGGGGAGAAATAATCCTTGGATTTATTGAAAGAACCATTTCAGCATTCGCCCGAGCGTTTTCGGTAAACAACGAAAAACCGAAATCAGGATGGTCGCAGCCGGAAATCGAACTCGTGACCTCCCGAATACGAACCAACGTGTTACCGCTGTTTCGCCAACTGGCACGGGCGTTCTTTTGCTAGAATAGGGAGTTTAATGTGACAAATTATTTAGTTTCAAAAAGAAAAGTCTTCCACTTAAACGAGTTTCTAAAAGCATTGTTAAAAATGGAAACTGTAAATGTAACACTGCTTTCATATAAAAAAAAAACTTGCATACATATACACGAGAATAATTTCAGTTAACTTAATACCACGTATTCTTCAAGTCATAATTTCTTCATGCATCAGTCTGCAAGACCCACTCTGGTTTCTGTAAGCCTTTCCGGAATTAAAACAAGGTCATAGTAGCACAGTAATCTATACAGACTGTAGGACATAATGTTTAAGAGGAGTCTTTTTTCGGGTTCAATTTTCCACGTATGACGCGTGGGAACAGCGGAGTAATAGAGCCAGAGTACCATTCTCGACGATAGGCACATGGTCTCTATTCACAGCCCGCCAAACTGGCGTGCAAGGTTATCGTTGTCTCTTTCCTATGGGGCTTTTAAGAGGGCGTGGCAGATAAATAAGCGCTGAGTTCTACAACAGATAGCTACACTTTTTGAAACTCAATATAAGATAATTACAAAACAACAATCCCTGGTGCCAAATTTATTAACAAACATTTACCCAGAATGGCGCATTTTTCAAGCGCGATCTCTTGCGCCGCAATTAAATATACGATATTATGGCGACAGAGATTGTTCAGAAATACGTTCATCGAGTAAAATATTTGCTCAGAAAGTTGGCAAAAAATATTGTCTCACTCTTACGTCGTCCCCCTGGCGAAGGATATGTTTGTGCGTGTAAGGCTAACATCTACGAGGCGCTACGAACGACGTCGGCTGGTACATGTATTGTGATATCGCCTCTACGGCCAAAGTCGTCAACGCGCGCTGTGTTCCCGCCGTAACGTCTTTACTGTGGGACTTATAAGCGGTGACCTTGTCATTTTATTACACGCGTCACTGTAGCAAAGTTCAATGTACTTGTAGATCTCAATTTCGAACAAATCGGTTACATATATATTGAGAAACAACCGCGTGAAAAAGCTGATGTTAGTCAAGTTTGAGGGCTTTAAAACAATGCTTCCAATGAGCGCGTTGTCTTGAAAGTCACATTCACAAGTAGTCTGAAGTGTGTTTACATTTCGTAGATAAGCATTGTGGACACGTGTTTACTGGTCTCTGAGAAAAACGTAACTCCGAACACACTGCACGCTGTCCGAGGGCCAGCCAGGCGGCCGCCTTAAGGATGTTTAAGTGCTATAAAATCATAATTTTATATTGTTATGAAATATTTGTTAGTTTTGTAGATGATTCTTGTGAGTACATTTTACTCTTATGAAACAATTTTAGCTCATATTTTATTTTCATAACGGGGTGTCAAATTCAAAATTTGCTTGTTACACTGTCATACACATAGTGAAAACTAACTGACCTACTTAAAATTATTCTCTGTAAAATTACATCTCATAAGCTATGCAATAAATCATTTTAAAAAAAAACCACAAAGTAATATTTTTAATTTAATAAAAAATTGCAAATGTACAGAAAAAAATTTGCAAATTCAGCAATTTTTTTAAAAATACAAAAACATTTCGCATGATTTTTTCAAATGTTTTATTACGTAGCCCGTATTATGTTATTTCTCTGTGAATTATTTCACGTACGTAAGTCAATTGGTTTTCTCGATTTGCATGGCAGCAGAACATGCAAATTTTGACTTTGACGCACCGTTATGAGAAAACTACGACAGCTAAAATTGTTTCGTAAGAGAAAATATCACTCACAAGTATCGTCTACAAAACTAACATTATTTCATATAAATATAAAATTATGATTTAATCGCACTTGAACTACCTTAAGCGGTGACCATAAAATTTTATTTTCGGATGGTATCAAGTCAAGACCATCGAATGCCTCTCACTTTGCTAACCTTCAGGTCAGTGACCCCGCGACTTTACTAGTCCGTATAAATGATATTTGATTACGCCATTCTCGTGTATGTTTGGACTCACTCATGTTGACGCCGACTGTACGTGAGACGTAATAAAAAGAAAACAGAGCAGTTCGAAGAAAAGTTAGCTGTCTGATATATAGAAGTTCAGGAGTGGCGATGAAAGGGACTAATGCCTTCCTGCAAGATAGCCAGCGAGAAAGGGACGAGGTAAGTTAGTTGGAAGTAACAAGCAATCAGCCCTGGCAGAGGGTGGTGCAAGGATAAGAGGGAGAGCAGTATGACTAAGCACTGTTGGTGTAGGTAGGGGAGAATGAAGTCAGCCGCCCGACCACCTGGAGCGCTGCCGGCACGTGCCCCACCTGCCTTGCCACCCCCTACCCAGTCTATGGCGTGACACATGTCAGCTGTTCTCCGTCCGCTCCGGTCAGTTTACACTTCTCACGAGGCGGTCGGCCGCAAGCAGCTAGCGGGCGGCAGCTGCCCCTGGCCTGGCTGCGGCGCAAGAGTGGCGTAAATGGTTGACTGACCCTCGTCATATCTTAGTCGTCTGTGCCCTCGTCCTTCCACCCACCCTTACCTTCATTACAGAATTACCGTCGCTACTTCGTGGAAGCAGTGTTGCCAAACTTACCGGAATTTAAAATAATTTACCGACAAATGTGTTGATTTTAGCGGGCAGCGGAATGTCTTACGAGTTATAAGCTGCATTCACAACCAAAGCTTAGCTAACTATTTTCTGAGAAAATTAGTTTACATTCAGGCATAGAACCTGTACATCAATGCTGGTATACATAACTCAATAAATGGCTATATCCATTGTTTGTGCTAATTTAGTGCATAAAAAAACAATTGCTACGTTCCAAGAATAAAATTAATGTACTTGAATCATTTTGGCATCAGACCCTCCAATATGTTTTCTAAATAAGGACTTTTGTCAGCTTTCAAACGCGATATATTAATTACACCCCATAAAATACATTACTTGAAATTTACCAACATGTAAAAATGCGCCTCCTTCTGTTTATAAAATTTAAAGTATTGCTTTAAAGATCTTCATATATATATATATATATATATATATATATATATATATATATATATATATATATATATATATATGTGTGTGTGTGTGTGTGTGTGTGTTTTATATAATGTTCTATATTTGGCGGAAACATAGCGGATTTCATGTGAACATTCAGTGAATTTACAAAACATGAATTGGCAACACTGCAATGAAGGATGAGCGCCGAAATGTAACGTCACACTACTCGTTTGCAGTGAGAGACCTACCTCACACGTCACGCCCACAAACTCAAAATCTCCATACTACAACCTTAGAAGAACAAGTCCGGCCATCGGCGTGAAAACTTGGCCGCCATATTATCGCTTACACAAAGGCAGTTACATTAATTCACGAGCTGGAGTAAAATAGAATAGCTCAATCAATGCCCGTGTTTAGTCGATCACAAGGTTGTACAAGCAACTCACATAGCACCGGATATCCTACGGATATCCTGTAAATGTCACGAATGTCCTAAATACATACCGCGCATCCTACGGATATTCTTAGGATACTGCAATTGTACATAATTTGGGTTAAGAATCTTGAGGTTAAAAATATAGATATGCTTAGATAAAATAATGGTATGGTCAACATACACTGAAAACAGCATTAAAATGTTAATTTAGTTGTTTTTGAGTCTGTAAAATCAATGGCAAATTTCCCATGTAGGTATGGATATCCCAAAAGTATCTCCCCTAGATAAACCTATTCACACATCACATTATATCCAAGGGATATTATGTAAATGCCCCGAATGTCCAAAGAATATCTAGGCCATCCTATAGATGTCCCTAGGATATTAATTTGGTTCTTAGTTTGTGATTCATAGCATTATGTAGCATAGTGATGCTTGTATTTCAATAACGATAATGTTGAAATTCCTATGCAAATTGCATTAGAAAAGTATCAAAAGTGCTTTTTGAGATGACACAACCCTTGGCAAATTCCTCAGTTATTGCGTTGGATATCCCAAAAGTATCTCCCTTGGATAGCCCTAAAACACATCCAATGGATGTTCCGAATGTGTGTATGTAGGTTATCCAGACAGCTAATTTCATTGGCACTATTAAATATTTGAAGGTGACACTATGTATTGTTAAAATGTGTTAGTAGTTTTGTTAAGTAAATTATCACTGTAGTGATTGCATAAAATATCCCAAAATACGTTTAGAAATATGCACAATTGAAACAACTAACAACCCTACAAGATAGTAAGATAAGTCCGCGCTTAATGTGAATTATATGGGCTTCCTGGTGTCAATAACCACTAACATTTCAGCAAGACATCTTAATAAGCAAACCCATATTTTGTGTTAATTTGTATAGTGTAGACAAGAGTTAGGATGTGGGTAAGCAAAGTGATGTCGTGGAGTAATGGTAAGCATGCTAACCTCGAAATTACCTGATTGTGGGTCCGAATCCAACAACATTAGGCTAGGAAATTAAATATGAATGAGAGTGTTCGAAATTGGTTGTAAAGGATGAAAATAAAGGCAAAATATTTATTTTCAGAACGTATTTTTTGTGTTCCTTTGCTTGAAAATCACCACTTATTCTGCAGGGACATACCATGGAGATCGTGCAGTATATCGCACAGGTATCCTGCAGAAATATCCCACGGATTTCGCGAAATCGTTGACTTTGTAGTCACACATATATCCTAGAGATATTTTGGACTATCTACAAGACATCCTGAATAGCCTAAGTGGATATGCTCTGTATATCCCTTGGATATCACTTTGCTGTTTGGGAAAATTAGCGTTTTATGATGGAGGGAATAAAATACATATATCGTACTCGTTACTTTATTTATGTTTCATGTAATATTAGTTTCGAGATTCTTTATTCGATAGTTCTAATACATTGCATTCTGCGTTGCGGTTTAGGTTTTGTCTTATAATGTTTGCATTTTTTTTTCTGCGCCAATCGGCTAGTTTAGTTTGCAAATAGTAGGTTACCCTGCGCTCGACAAGGTAACCAGGAGTTGATCTACAAACTTCTCTTGTAGATGCTTGAAAACATTACTCATGTTACTATTCCCACATCTCCCAAGATAAAGTTTCGTACTACACCTTCTGCTCTCGCGACTTTTTAAAACTGCCTTTAGTTCCTGTCGTGAAATATCCATCGACTCCACCACACCAGCACAGTTGTTTTAACATTAGAGTAGTTGCAAATACGTTACATAATTTATACTGGTCAGTTCCATCCTAATCACAAAAGCAAGAGCACAAAATATAACCTAGCATCATGAGTTATGACTATTACCTACATAGGCTTCGAAAACAAATAATTTGAGAGATATGCTGATACAATGAAAAATCGTAAAAATATTTGAAGTCAGCATAATCTCCAGTAAACTATGGTAGTATCTTTAGCCAGGTATTATTGGATAATGCAATATGTGACTCGTGTGAACAGTTCCAGGAAAAATTAAACACGTAACGCTGTGAAGTTCTAACTGGGGTTGTTGAGATAAACAGTGCTCTAAATAAACGATAGCTAGAGATGATGAGGAAAACTTCTCGTATTCAATTACCCGTATGTTAGAATCCAATTTTCTATGCATACTCAAGCCACAGAATATTTAGGAATACAGAAGTGAAATAGCCGATAGGACAGCGAACTCAGTCACACACGCCAGCAAAATGGCTTTCCTGGCCAGCAACATGGCGGAGACGACTACCGCCAATCAGCGTAAGGTGGCTACCCTGCTAGCCGGCAGCCAGGCCAATAGGAAACCTGCTGTAACATCCATGAGCCAAACATACACGGGGCTGGAATCTACAGCCTTGGGCACCAATAAGTGGCCAAGTTCGCCCGTATCAAACCAGCCGCCACGTCATTTCACGTCTGTATTACTAGTTAGTCTGTGCTCAAGCCCTGTATGTTCGTTCATTGTCTGCTGTTCCACTGAGTAGCAGCTAGTCGGGGTTTGAGTATGTATACACTATTTGATTCTAATATGCAGGTCATTGAATTCGTGAAATTTTCCTATCACTAATGTAGGGGGCCTATCGAAGGAAAACTTGACTGTTTGTTGGGTTTCAACGTATACGTTCAACTTATCAAACGATTACTGGCTTTCGCTTATACGTTGAGCTGTTTCTCTATTTAACAGAGTCAATAAGAATCCCAGTATTGTAATATGTTATGCCTATTATTGGTCTGCAGACAGCTACGTTGTGTTAGACGAATATCACTTAAACATTAGAGATAATGGTTTATCCCGGGAAAACTTAACTGTTTGCTGGTTTTCAACGCAAATTAAGCTTATGTAGAGATTACTGGCTTTAGGTTGTAGGCCTACATATGTTATCCTATCTGACTAAGCCAATTAGAATACCACTATTGCAATATTTGATTCCTATTATTGATCTGCAGACTGCTACGTTGTGTCAGTGTTCGTAATTCTACGTTGGCACAAAAAATTTTAGCGATTTACCATCGTCTCTAACGATAACCAATTTCGATACAAAACCTCCTAACCGCCTTGTTATGCAGAGCAAGTTAGAGCCTAGCAGAAAGTCAACTCTTTCCGCGATTTTCCGGTGTGTCTATAAATAAGATTATTTATAATTTAAGGATGTTACGAACTATTCATGCGCAGTGTATTCCGTGGTTTTAAAATAAGTAAGCATTTTATACGACACAACGAGGGTTATAAACTCTACTAGCAACACGGAAATCTGTTTTCCTTACAATTCAATAAAATAATGTTAAATTTTTTCTTCGTTTCACAACGCCCGTCGGATTCAAATGCATCCCACTTCTGACTTTAAAACACTCTATCTTCAATAACATTTATTCGGTGATTGTGTTATTTATGAAGCAGTACGGAAAATTACTTTAGTTCGTGAATAAACAGGCTACATGCAGTACGCGTATTCTTTACCTTATAAATATCTTTGACATTTTAAACTGAGAAACGTCTATTCATCACATTTTTCTCAGCAAATAAAGACTCGTGTCTTTTCACAGAGTGTTCTTTTGACCTGGTAACAGCCGCAGCGTGACTTCTGACATCTGGCGAGGAATTTTATAGTTGCGTGGGTGTAAGGCCACTACGAAGTAAATGAAGGAACCCTGCCCAAAATAAACTGGCATGAGCAGTATGATGCGTGTACTTCTTCAGTGATATAAAATTCCCATAAGAAGTAACGTAATATGCGTGCAAATGCGCGTAGCCTCAATTAAAATACGTGACTTGTAACAGTAAAAGGATGTTCTTGGCGGCCAAGTATAGTTGACAGGGGAGAGAAATTTTGAAGTAATGAAATTGTCTAGTCAGTAAATTGTTAGTTTTGTTGAATAATTACTTTTGAATAGTTTCTGTTTTCAACGATATCTTTGTAACGAGCTAAAGTTTAACGGTACGAGTGACGAGGCGTGGATGAATTTCGTATGGTTTTTTAATCAAAACTTTCGTTTCGGTTTTATGAAGAAGGTAAGCACATTCGCTAATTTTTCCAGGCACAAACGTGAGTCTAATAAAATGTTCATACGTTTAACATATAGCTAGATCCACGATTTTGTCGCGAAAATATTTTTCCACCATTTTGTTTCAGTGCCTTCATGGTTTTGGCAGCCTGTCTATCTACAGACACGTCTCGTATTTGACTGAACCAATCAGTGTACGACAACTGTGGCACCACACGTCTGTGATTCGCCGGTAAAACCGCAAGACAAGTGAAAGCTAAAACACACATTCACTGACCGTGAAGCATAATTAAGGACAGGAATATTTGTTGAAAAGATTTTTGCCCCACTTTGTTTCAGTGCCTTACGTGCACACCAGCACCTCAACTTCATGATTATTGGCAGACTGTTTTTTGTGCAGAGTCGTTATTCATTAGACTGTGTCTGTAAGTACACGGATAAGCTGCCACACATCACGTCTGTGATATGCGGGTTTAACCTCCACACGCTGGGTGTTACGGCATCCAATCACTGACCACAAAGCCGAGATGCAGGTGCACACGTTACGGCTCTGAAACAAAGTGCTGCAAAAATCTTTTAGCGAAGTTTCCTATCTCTAAACATAGCAGTAAATGTGCAATATTACATTTAAAAGAAATTTACGCAAAAAAATTTTCGCCTTAAAATCGAGGCTCTGCATAGAACTAGAGACCTGAAAGTTTCGCGTCTTCTTTCGGGCTCAAGGTAGAATTTAAACAACTGTAAGTTGGTGTCACATTTGCATCTGGCCCTTGACTTATTTGGCATATCTTGGAAGTCTCTGAGCCAATGACAGAATGTAACTAAATGCAGGCCCATATCACTGTTTTCAGCAAGCAGCCATTGAGCATCTGTTGTTTGCATGAGTACACATATATTCTTGGAGGCTAGCCTGGAGGCCAGTGAACCCGCGAATTTTTCTGGCCACCACATATAACTAGGGACAGGAAAAATTCGCAAATTCAATGACTTACACGTTAGAATCAACTATCCTATATATACTCAAGCCCTGACTATTTGTCAACCAGTTGCTACTCAGTGAAACAGCAGACAATGAACGAATAGACGGGGCTTGAGTGTGTATAGTACAGTGGATTCTAGCTTGCGGGTCATTGAATTCACTAATTTTCCGGTTTCTACATATAACACGATAAATCAAAACGTAGAATTCCGATTCAGCTGGCGCCGCGGTGGCCGAATGGTCGGACAATTCGCCTCCCACCAAGGCGATCACGGTTCGACTTCCGGCAGGGTCGGTCCACGGACTTTCGCGTGTGGGAATCGTGCTGGACTATGCCGTTGGTAGGTGGATTTTCTCGGGGATCTCATGTTTTACCCGCCCTTTCATTCCAGTACTGCTCCATGCTCACCTCATCTCAAAACCGGATCGCCTTGGTGGAAGGCGAATGGTCTTACCATTCGGCCACCGCGGCTCCCTACAACTTCCATGTGTTATTTTTTATCATTATTATTAGAGATGGTGAAATTTCGCGAATTCAATGACCTGCATGTTAGAATCAAATATCCTATGCATACTCAAGCCCTGTCTATTCGTTCATTGTCTGTTGTTCCACTGAGTAGCAGTTAGTGGACAAATGGTCAGGACTTGTGTATGCATAGGATGTTTGATTCTAACATGCAGGTCATGTAATTCGCGAAATTTCACCATCTCTAATTATTATTACATGCGTTTAACACTCTAAGGAGCACGTTGATGCATTACTTAATATTGGTATTATTGATATAATTATTCTCATCTTCCCAATACTTCCTCATTCTTACACTATGAGCCTGTCGTCTTTCACGCGTTCAACATGCTTTTGTAAGTTTCAAGTTTCTTGCGGTTGAACAATTTGTGTCTCTGTATATAGGCCTAGTCCTTGTAGTTACCAGAGGGCACGGTCGTAGAAGAACAGGTCTGGACACTCGCCTATCTAACAATGTATTTTGCTTGACCCCCTTGTTTGGTTGTAGTTCGTCAAGTTACCGAGAATGTCCTACTTTTTGGCACTGTTTTCCGTGCGGTCGGATTCAAACTCCGCCCATTTTTTTTCATTGTTAAATATATAAAGTAAATAAAGATTGCTGGAGCCTTTTCTTACATTTGTGAGCGAAGAAAGTATTTCATAAATTGATAAAAAATACGCTTTGATAAATTGTATATCTTATCGGAAAGGAAGTGGGCGGAGTTTAGTCTGACCGCCGTAACATCAGCGCCAATAAAACACAATATTCTCGGTAACTTAGTGAACTACAGCCAAACAACAAGGGGGTCAAATATCCAGGCGAGTGTCCAGACCTGTTCTTCTACGGCCGTGCCAGAGGGTCAATGTTGACATCGTTGAGGTTCTTTTATGTGTCTACTAACCAGCGTATTAGGTTTGTCAGTTTCCGTTGATAATAAAGTTTTCTAGGTGATTCGCGAGTCATCCAGTAGTGCTAAACGTCCAGATAATTTCATACGCCTCTTGTGTATGACTAAAGTGAACCGCATAGTTAATGCATAACTTTCTTGTTATCATCCTGACACTTGGGTCCAAATATTTTCTTCAGTATATAACGTTCTATTTTCTCGATGTCCTTGATTATCACTGTTAGGCACGATGTCCCAGTAGCGTAGAGTGACTTTGGGAAGACAACAGCGTGTTATCATTTATTTTTAACTCGTCTCTATATTTATCATGTCTTATTTACCGTGGAACTTTTCAAGAAGACTGTCATGATTAATCCTTCAGGCTTTAACAAGGAATAAAAATTCAAGGCCATTAATTGTGAGTTTTAGTGTTTGCATGCAGCACGAATGGTGGACTGCACGCCACTACGGTGTTTTGTAAATGGAAATTTTCACCGTACTACGTGTTATCCTTTGGTGGCACCTGATGCCGAGGTCAAATCAAGAATTTCCGGACCCTGGTTCGAGTCCCGAGTAGGTCATATTTGTTTTTAAAGCGTAACTCTCGCTGCCTTCCTCTCAAACCCGTCATTCATTTTCGTGATCAAAAGTGTCAGCACTGAGAAACATAATGAAATTAAACACAAACAATATATAGTCTTATAGACACACACCTCATTGCGTAAATTACAATTTCCATTCTTGTAACAGTTTTTGGGTGCAGGCAACCATACCTAAGTTCGTATATGGCGAAACAAATACGTAAAACACGTCAACTATAGACTTTACTTTGGAAAAATCTGTATTTATCGGAATTTCACTTTGTTGTTGAGCGAAATAAATCTACCAGACACCTAAATATTTAGTTGATTCAAGTTAGCTGGATTGGGACATACATGAACGTATATACGCTTAACTGTACCAAGCTTCTTCTCTGTATACGAACTGTATGTGTATTTCGTCATGTATTATTACTGTACAATAGAATTTCATTTACACAAAAATATCAAGAACAATTTTTGTAACGACCCTTTACAATATTCAAAACAGTTATTACCTGCGGGTGTGTTTTTTACACGAATAACAGCCTATAAGTTACTACAATTTAGTTTGATATATATATATATATATATATATATATATATATATATATATATATATATATATATAATATATATGCTTACAATATTTGTAAAAATGAATATAGTGTGTAAGCTATCCATTAGTTATAAAAAGCAAGATCTGTTTAACGCCTACAAGGTATTTAGTAAATATAAGTTTAATCATTGGCCTAAATTGCACTAAAAAAAAAAATCATGTAGGAGCTAATCCCCATAAAATAATTTTGTGGTTAACAAAAAGTTATTATCGGGTGAACACATGTCTTTTACTGGTGGAAACAGAATGTTTTTGTGGCTAGTAGGCCTACACAAAATATTTGGCTGGAAGTTAAATACCAACAAAGTAGGTTGCAGTTGCCACTAAATATTTATTTCCCGTGTGGGACAAAAAGATTTTGAGGGAAAATAAACAGAATTTTTTCTCATGATCACTATTTAAGCTATGAAACTATTTTATAACTTTAAGGTACAAAAAATGGCATTTGTTTTGTAGACATAAAACAAATATTAAAAATTACAATGTAACAACTATGCCATTATTATTGCATCATGAAAAGTAAGTCTTTGTACTTATTAAAAAAATTACTTTAAGTTTTTGAGTGGCCAAACAGGTGGACGTAAATACTTTGCGTGCCTGAGGCCTTGAAGAGTGAAAGCTACGCAGAACACGCCTAATTTTAGCCTTCAGGAGCAATGCTGAACTGGCGAGAATTATCGCAAATAGGTGTGTACTAGACATTTAATAGTGAAAATAACAACGAAAATAACAATATATAACGTAATATTAAAGATAAAGGTGAACTGTACACATCAATACTTCACAGTGATTTACTTACGTAAAAAAACGAACCAGGAAAAAATATAAATTTTTGCAATTTTAAGCTGCGAGAAAATGAGCTAAGGTAAGTGGAAGAGCTATATCTCTGCCTAAGCTCTGCGCACCGCTCAGCGGCCTGGGCAAGCGGCTACCGAGGCGTCGCCTACCGCGCTCTACAAAGTCATTGTTATGTAAACGGAAATACGTTATTAACGTGCGAAAATGTTCCACGTGCGCCCAATGTGCCAATGTACTAAAGAATACGCACTTTGTACAAGGACGGAAGGTCATTGTAAAGACAACATGATGACAGTTAAAAATACTTTCTATAAACCATCCAACAAAGCAAAGAAACTCGTGTGCACTGAAATTTACTACAGACTTTCCACCAGTAAAATTAGTGTCCCATAGCAAGGATGGATCGGTGGAAATCTTGCACTCTTCTTCAGCGCTTGGCACGTTGTGGGGATGCGGCATTTGACGCGCGTTTCAAGGTCGCTCTTATAAGAAGGTGAAAATATTTTAGTCAGCACGTAACGTCGAGGTCTTTAGCGCTGGTGAGACATGACATGATGTATGGAGCGTCACCGGAATGAAAGGGCAGGAGAAACGAGAGATCCCTGAGAAAACCCCCGCCAATCAACGACATCGTCCGTCACGTTTACCACATGCGAAAACCCGGGGAGCGACCTCGCCGGGAATCGAACCCCTGATCGCCTCGGTGGGAGGCGTTTCTTCTGAGCCCGCGCAGTTATACGGAGCGAAGAAACTCAGCACTGCAGATGGTGAACCTAGAGCGGCCAATCAGACGGGCAGGGCTCACCTACGTCGTCAACCAGGTAGTGAAACGTGCAGGACAACGCAGACCAGCTGTCGTGCCAAATAATAACCCTCGCCCTGCAGGTCCTCTGGCCATCATGTACCGCGCCTTTTATTAAGGGAACGTTATTGGCCGACCTTTCTTCCCCATCATCCCTTGCCCGCACCGCACCGGCCGGTTCTAGCTCAATATCTGGCCCCGGCTAGAATTAGGGCTGCGTGGTATGGGGCGAGCTCGCTAGCTGGCTGGCTTCCACTGTTAACTGGCCAAGGAAATTGGCTCGCGCTTTCATTTCGCCAGGGTCCTTGGATTGCAACCCCCTTCTCCCTGTCCTCTGCAAGCCTAGCTCCTTCCTGGTTTCACTCCGGCTTCCGGCGGGTGACCTTCGACCTGCGCTCCAACGCCTGCGCGCGCTCGCGTAATTAAGGCGGACATTGTTTTCGACTCGCTTCAGCGCCGACGCTGATCTTCTGTTTATTAACAATGGCCGAGGACGATGGGATGTCGCAATAAACCTCTTCGTGGGAACTCCTGGAAGCCTCCTCCATGCATTCGAACCGCGTCGACTCGTCAACAGTGGCCGTAAACGTAGTCATATAGAGCCCTGCCTCCACGTGAACGCCGTCTGGGAACGCGCGGACGATAAGGTCGATTTCTGCTCAGTCACCACTTGACTCATAGACCCTACGCGCAGGCCGCTCATATGGCATGCTTCCTTCTCTTCATCTATTCGCTTATATAGCGCATGACTCCAAACTGCGATAATATATTTTGTTAATATTTGTCGATATTGTCACAATGAAAAAAGCTTTAATGTTGCTTTACATGTAACAAGGCACAGTGTATGCTATTACTGACATTTCACACAAGTTGCAAAACCTACTGGGGTTTGTTAAATAACTTTACAAAATTTCGTACTTTAATATATATCCTTCTGAATTCCACATTCACACAAGCAACACGCCAAATTTTGTTGTATAACACTTAGTTTTGGTTTCCAATGAGAATAAATAGTTTAACTGCTAGCATAGTTAATATTTAAATTTTAAGACTTCTGAAATATTTTACAGGAGGTGTAATTAAAATTACATTGGCAGCGGCAATGAAGTGAAAATGCCTTAAGGCAGCAGCCTATCTCACCCTTCAAATGTGTTGAAGTGTGTTCGTAAACAGGTTTTTTCTACGAAGAAATTTCACGTGTGCTTATCGTGCCAACGTGCGAAAAGAAAACACTCTTCAGACAAGGTCGAAACCTCATTTTTAAGACACTACGCTCATTAAAAACTCTGTTTGTAAGCCTTCCAACGTGGCTTAAAACGGCCTTTTCAGACTGCAGTACTTCAAAATGTGAAACTCAGATTGTGATGTGCACTGAAATTTGCTACAAACTTTTCACCAATAAGATTATATGGTCACAGCTTAAAGTCCTGTAGTAAAAATGGAATCTCGCACGCTTGTTCAACTCTTGGCTCGTTGAGGCGATGCAACATTTTATGAGCGTTTCAAGGTCACCCTTATGTCTCCGTCACTTCTGAGACTCTAACGCGTAGGTAGGCGGCGCCCTTAAAGGAGCTCAAACTAAATTAGTTAAAGTAATCCTTTGTTATTATTTTAAGTAGGTACATGTTACTTTTTATTCAATTTAATGGATGTGTAGGAGAGGAGAATAGGTTCCCACGATACGTAGAGACCAGAAAAATTCGCGGGTTAACTGATCTCTAGGCTAGAATCCAATAATGTATGTGTACTCAAGAAGACAGCAGATGTACACTGACTGTTCTCTGATACAGTGATCGGCCTGCGTTTAGTTACTTCTTCATGATTGGCTTAGAAGCCTTCAGGAGGTGTTACACGAGTCAAGGGCCAGTTGTGAAAATGACGCTAACTTACACTTTTCTGAATTCTAGTCTGAACCCGAAACACGAATTTTTTAGGTCCTTAACGATAAGAATACAAGGGTGCGTCATTAAACGCCGAGCACTGGGTTCAATAATTCATTACAATTGGCTGGCCGCTCTCTAACAGCACATGGACTACACCACTGCACCATTTCGATCGGAACAAGAGTTGCAAAAAATTAACAGCTACCGAACACATTATGCATGAAGTGTAGCTCAAATTGCTTACCTGACTGCTAGTTGTTGAGGTTCTCTAAGTAGCAAAGATGCTACGACAAGATGTCTAGAATAGTAATTGACTTATCGAATGAATAAAATATTTACATCATTTCAAAATGTCGCTACATTTACCAAGTACTAACGTATGCGAAGTTCGTGTATTAATGTTAGGATACAGTACAAATGTAACGAAATTGAAATACGTTGCTTTTGCATACTAAATTGAACGCCAAACGAAGAAACGTTGTCTAATTTACACGCGGAATTTCGCCCAAACTGGCAACCTTGTTTTGAGTTATAAAGGATCATTTTATAAAACTCTCGCGTCTGTGACAGTATAGATGTAGAAAGGGAGGAGGTACATCGGTGAATAACTCTGAGGTAGGGTGACAAGGAAAGAAGAAAATCTGTCTTGAGGAGCAAAATTTCATATCATAGACGAGAAGAAACGAATGATGTCTAGAGATTCCAGTTCCTTCCCATTCTTTGTAGCAATAAAGTCACGTAGGTACACTCTAAAAATTCTTATGTACTTTAACAAAGAAAATCCTTGGAAACCCAGTTGCCGAAGAAATTCCTTGTAAAACTACAATGGATGTCATTATAATTAAATACAACGTACATGTTTGTAATATTACAAGCTATAGCGTTATAGGCTATATGTACTTACAATAAAGAAAATAATAAATTTGTATACCCGTTTTACTTTAATAAAGACACTAAACTTATTTTAAAATTCACTTTATTCTAGAAAATTGCTTTTCAGAGGATGTTATTTTGTATATCTATGTAATTTTAGGCGAAAGTATGATTTTGGTAGACTACAAATATTTCTTAAGTTTTTTTACAAACAAAATTCTTGCCACTAAAAATAATAACAGTTTTACAATGAATATTTTGGCATATTTACAAAAAGATCGTAAAACCACAATAAAACAAGAAAATTTTTGTGCTTTTACAACGATTTGTAAATTTACAACGAAAATCTCTGGGCATTTTAGAAATTCATTTAGAGTGTGCCTTATATGTTAAATTGTTTTGAATTAATTAATAAAACTAGAATAAAAGTTTTAATTTATTCAATCTTAAACAGAAAGATCGTCACATAATGTATGCATAAAGGTCGTAATGCTTTTTATCGTTAAAAGATTTGAAGAATACAATTTTTTCATCAGCTACGTTACAAAGACGTCTCTTGTAAGTTAACAAACGAAAAATTTTACGAGACGTGACTTTGCACTCGTGTTAAAATACAAACAATATTATTGTACGGAGTGCAACATTTTTACAGAGTATTCTAACAATCACAACTTGTACATACCTAATTTCAAGGCCAGATGTGTAAATTTATTGGTCTGTATGTGCGTCATAAGACGATCTGTACAATTTGCGTTTGAGAACTGTTTCAAGATTAACGTCAACTGAAAATATCAATACTGTGCCGTAGGTGTACAATCAGATCATTCAAGAGGAAAGTAATTTTTTTTGTAATACTGATTTTCAGTTATTTAAATAACAAAGTAGCAGCGAAATTAAACGAGAATAAAGATATAAAATGTAAACAAAATATAGTTTTATGGCTGCAGTTTCTGACTAGTTTTAATACATATGGTCAATCATGAATATCTTCCCATCGCGGAGACTTCCACTGAATTTCTTTTACAATGAGTTCTTGAGTATTTTCCTGGAGAGCGTAGATTAAGTAGTGCTATCTTCATCTTGCACCAAACGGCCAAGCATTTAAGGAAGTATCTGCCTCTCTTCCCGTCTACCAGCCTAGCGGGTTACTGGGATACTCTTTCACTTTAATTTCACAGTAAATGCTCTTCCTGCGAATTAGAGAGAACTGCGGTAACGGGTTCCTTTAAAATGGTCTTTTTTCCCCTTGTTATTTCTTCGGGAATACTGTTATTTCTTTTTTTCGTTTTTCTCTGATACTTTGTACCGTACGAACAGGCATTTGCTCATGTGTAACTCTGTAATGTTCTCCGCAGGTTTAATATAATCACGTATCCAGTTTACTATTAGTCTTCCTTTCCAACGAGAACAATATGCGTAATTAACAGATACAGCTTAAAATTTTAATGGATATAAAAAAAGTATACAAATGTTTAAATTCCTAATTCTGCTCTAAGCCACAAAAACTGCTACAAAAATTTGTAACTAAAATTCATGTCTAGAATATAATATAGCAGAACCATATCGAAAACAATCGTTATATATATATATATATATATATATATATATATATATATATATATATATATATATATATATATATACTAAAAAACACAGTTTTATAAAATTATATCAGCAACTGGTCGCTACACAAGACAAAAACCTGTGTTGAAGTTTGTTGAATGCACTAAACACTGTCACTGAGTTAACATAAATAAAGCATATAAGAGTGTTCACATATAACACCAGTACTTTAATGCAGGAGATAAATGTTCCTTTCTTTTGGTTGCAGAACTAAAGTGAAAAGTTCAACGAAATTTTACAGGACAAATACAAGTGTTTCTAATATAAACCAGTGTAGTACAAAGACACAACAGATGGACATTATAAGCAAGAATTTCAATGCGAAAGCTTATCGCAGCAAGAAAAACCCATGCGTGGTGTTTTCGTTATGTCAGCAAGTGTTTTACATGGCAATGTATAAGCAAGCGCGAAACAGGCCGATGTGGCATTGGTGCTGATAATTTAGAGCATTGAAATTTATTTTGTGGATTTCAAATGATGCACACGAAGTAATACCACGTTTCATTGGATTACCTACAAAACGATATTAGGCGTTTTATTCAATATGTATCGAAGGTAAATACCAAATCGCAAAATTATATCTTTACTATTGTTCGGACGAAAAATTCTCAATTATCACCATATATTTTACTTCCATTGTCTTCAGTAGAAGTTTTGTAATTAAATTTAAGGAATACAAAAGACAGTCTCAAAAATAACATACCGAGCACATGAACATCACTAAAACGACAGTGGATAATCATGAGACCACAAAAACATACTTAAACAAATTTTACGGATCAGTTATAGTTTGAGAAATCGCCACATGAACTAATCTACACTTGTCTATACGAGAGTGTGGTGTGAGCAGCTTCTTAAACGAAATAATAAACTGAATTTATAGACAATATACGGTAATATCTTTCAACAAAACTGATAAATTCTAAAAGACTATCTTAGCTTCAGTTCACAGATATTATTAAGAATCTTCTATCCCAATGAAGGAAACTGAATGTCGGTATTTAACAACTTATAATCTGTGCTGTATACGTGACGTACTGCGCATGATATCGATTTTTTTATCAGACACGTGAGTAGTAATATATTGCATGCGTTATTAATTTTTTCTGCCTCGTATACCGGAAATATCTAGTTAAGAGAAATTGGCATCAAAATAAACGTAAACCAAGTTTAACTTGAAAGTAATTACTTTACAGTACCCAAATACTGTGTCGTAAAAATCAAGGGAATGCCAATTTATCTTTTTTCAAGGAGGGGAGAGGGTACATCATGTATAACAGCAATTATATAAAAATATATAGCATATTTTAACGAGTATATTTTCTTCTATTTTGTGTAAATTATGTAGAAAAATATAGCAACGAGCTTAAAAAAATATCAACTGCTTAAGATCTTCCCAAAAGCGATAACATTACAGATGCAACCTTTAACTTATACGATACTCATTGAATAAATCTTAAATATCGTACATAACTAATCCAGAATTCGAAACCATCCCTGTTATGAGCCAGTGTGTAGCTTAAGACGCAGCAGAGATAGGTTTGAGTTTCCCAAATATAGCTAGACTCTGTGAATAATTCCACAAACTATTTACAAAATAATAATTTTGTAGATCTATGCCTTGACCATAAATTTGTTTAACTTAACTGTGTACCATATCAACACTTGTGTGTCACATTTAACATTTAAAAAATTCGTAAGTTCCCTAAATACAAAAAAAAATTTAATCCATGCTTTGTTGTCATTCGAAACAATCTGAATAAAACTTTCCATAGACATAATTAACACCTGTGATAGATATTTTAGGCACACAAAAACGTTTGTGATATTGATACAATTTTATTTAGTAAAATGTAATTTTAATATGTCATACAATTTTAAAAATATTTTTATAAATTACCAAACATTGCACTAAAAATGAGAAATTCGGAAGTATGGGTTGATTTTTTTCCCGTACATGTAAAATAACAGCCTTTTTTTACCTCTTGACATGCTATATAACGAAAGAGCTGATAAAAAAAAGTCTAAATAACAGTCTCGCTAGTTCAAAATTCGTTGGAGCGAATATCTTGATAATGTGAACGAGTCTGCGATGAAAATTTACTTTTAATAATAAAAATAAAACCAAATTTAAATGTTTGCATTATGATAATGACCTGACAAATGATACAATAAAAAGAAAATACTAGATAAGATAAACAACTAATTCTAATTGTTATATGTTTTAGCAAACTTAACATCCCCCCCCCACTCTTGCAATAGAAGAATGATTTCAGAAAATCCGAAAATTTGGCAACCCCAACTACTAATCCACTCCACTATGTTCACATTTGCAGGATTCCATTGCACGAGTATGTTCTATGACGCTGTTGATGCTTTCAGCATACTTATTTTGGTCGCAATATATCATTAAGATATACACAATAAATTGATATATCTTGTCATTATGGCTACAATTCATAAAATAGAAGCATCAGCCATTTTATCGATGCATATTAACATGAAAAAAATGTAAAATTTCCCGCCTGTCAGATTTTATCGATTAGCTATTAGTTGAGTTATTTTTCAGACATGACTTAGAAAGCTTTATATCTTCATACCAGGCTATCTTACAAAACAGACTTCAAAATGGATAGTTAGACGATTAACCCTCAAAACCTTTAATTTGCGTTGGTCAAATAATTTCCGAAATGTGACAGTAACTACTAAATTTTCAAATGACCGTTATTTTAAAAATAAGTCCAAAACTTGGGCGAAAACGGTAAACTTTACATATCCTTGAAATGTGTATCCAATTTGGTGTAATTTGGTTCACGGGTCAAAATCTGCTATGAGGTGGGAATAGTATAATATAGAAACTAATGTGAAAGGGATATCCTTGACATTTTTGGCTAAAACTGTAACTGTTAAGTTATGCATATTCGTCATCTGTGTATTGATGACTATGCGTTGGCTAAAGGGATAACCGTCTCTGACGTCACAGCATACTAAATGCAATATCAAAGAGAGGATTATATTAGTATCCTCGTGAACAGATGGCAAGCGCAGTTTGCCCCGAGTCTATGACTAGACGATTCACGCAAGGATGAATCTATTTGATTTCACCTCCCCTACAAAAAGAAAAATAACTAGTCCTTAAAACTGCAGCTGTCATCGGCAAACCAAACATATAATAACAAACTTAAAAGTTGCTTTCATCTCATTATAGTGAGTAAACGTTCGGATAAAAATATCTGTAATTTTACAGACATTATACATAATTTTCCGGCCTAAAATTATGTTATTGTCATGGACATAAACATATGTTTTTTTTCTAGTAGTACGTCATGGGGCTTTGACAAGTAACTCTTTACTGCCTAGCTAGCTGTGGACATTGGGTACGTACAGTGTAAACAAAGTAAACATACGTGCAAATGAGAGGTAATATTATCTAACTTGAATGGTAAATTTATTTTCCTTTACAAAAAATTTATAATTACATCACTGGTACGAAAAATACAGGCTACCCAATTACTAAAATTGCCCAGTTAGTATAGGAAATGTAAATCCTTTCATTCACAAAACGTCAAAGTACTGCTCTGTGCAGCAAAACAAAGATTTCGACGTATAGTAAAAAATTCAGTTTATCATTCTACAAACGTTAGAGTATTAACGTTTTTCAATTATCATCTATGTTGTTATGCGTGGTAAGGGCGTTCAAGTGGTGAAAAATCATAATTTTATATTAGCATGAAATAGTGTTAGTTTTGTAGACATTACTTAAGAGTACATTTACCTCTAACGAAAAAAAAAATTAGCTCAGCCAGTTTTCTCGTAATGGCACTTCATAGTCAAAATTTGCATATTTTTACTTCATACAAAACTTGAAAACCAGTAAATATATTGAAATGGAAAAAATTACATCAAAACTACACGTAACTGTCTACGACTTGAAGCATATAAAAACCCATTATAAAATATTTTTGTGTTAAAAATAAATTTCTAGAAGTACCGTAACAAAAAAAATTCAAATTGTGAAATTTTTTTATTTTACATAAAAATGTCTTGTCTTATATGCTACAAGCCATAGACAGTGACACTTAGTTTTGATGTGATTTTTTTTTTCATTTAATTATGTTAACTGGTTTTCAAGTTTTGTATGAAGTAAAAATATGCAAATTTTGACTTTGAAGTGCCATTACGGGAAAACTGGCTAAGCTATTTTTTTTTTCGTTACAAGTATGCGTTCTCTCAAGTAATGTGTACAAAACTAACACTATTTCATACAAATATAAAATTGTAATTTTTCACCACTTGAACAACCTTAAGCCAGTAGTGCGAGGTGTATTCCTACAAATTTTACTACCGCCGAATATTTAAATAATTATGAGTGTTATTAATTAGATATTGTGTAATATGGACAGTAACCACAAAAAATAGTATATTTTAATGTGTCTACATTTTCTATTTTATTGGTATGAAATTTGCCCACACATGTCACGTATATTTACTGCATAGATGTGTAGTAATCTCTGTTATATTTTATACTAATTCATCTTTCGACCAAATACGCTGTATCTTATTAGTCAATCTGTAATAATTCGTGTTGCCTTTACATAAATATATTTAATATGATATTTTGCTTGAGTGAAACACTTAGTCCAATGCATCTGTTTAAGCTTTATATACGCTCGGGACCTCATATGTAACTAAACGAACATCAATATTGTTCTTTTAAAGGATGTCTTGTTTCATTTACTTAATTGTATTCCTTCCAAATCCGCTCACTGCTGTAATTTACCCTCCCCTCCTCCTAACATATAATCCGAGATTAATATACATAACGCTTTCTACAGTTTCACATCCGAACAATAACCAACAGTTTAAAAGGTGGACGTTCACAACAACAAAAAATTACGAAAATTTGTTTATAGTATACTTATACACGTGAATAAATAAAGCGTTGTATAAAACTTACGCAAAATTACTGGTACTTAAGAGGGCGTGGTACATTTCAACTAAAAGCATTAACATATAACTGTAGGTTTCCTGAAACCAATTTGCGAAAATTAAACAATAGCAATCCTAGACAATAGTTTTAGCCAATGTTTTAAACAAAATTGTTTTCAGTGTTACGAACTTCTGAGGCACAATCTCTGACGCCGAAACCTCGTGTATTTAACTGCGGCGCAAGAAATCACGCGTAACGAATTACTAATTATGGATAAATTTTTACTTATAAAGTTGGCAAATACCATTATCTAGGATTGTCATTGAGTATTTTCTCCACATAGGCTTCGAATAAAGCGTATTAATCAACTGATTTTTTTCAGCATTTATTTATCTACCACTCACTCACTCTTAAGTAACTTTATTTATAACTAAGGAAATAATTGTGTGCATGCTAGAGACTTTCCCATTCCTATTTCGGAAATGGATTTAAAAAAAAACAGGATGTAAACAATGAAGTGATTTGTCTTAACTGACGGGAATCCTATACATAGTTAATCGACAAGAGTTCCCTGTACTAAAACAAACAAAAATATTTACATTAATATTCCCATTTTATTATGTCTCCCCCGCATCACGGTTTTCCATTCCACTGAAGATTACTTTTTAGGTTATTCGCTAAAACGCTTTGCCGTCACCGACGGGAGGTAAAGTTACCGCTGACTGACGCAAATTATCTGGATGACATCGTGATTCGTCCTTAGCTGCCTTTCGGCAGCCTCCCTCTGATGAACCGGAAAATCGGTCTCCCAGTCCTCATCTATCTCAATTAAGAGTCGATGAGTTTGAACACTGTCACAGACTTTTTTTTTACCCTCGGTGAGTTCTGGCAAACGGTAACGAAGTTTGCGATTCGTAATTAAATATTTGTGAGTTAGCGCACTTTGGACGATGAGTAAACCTGACGATGTTTACTGTAAACACATTCCCTCTCAGGTTAAGTACTTTTCTACGTGTGCTACAATGCATTTTTATTTTATAGCATTTTAATTTTTTTTTTATTTGGGGGCCGAAAAGGGGGAAATGTCGATACTTTATTATAAGAGGGTAGTCAGAGATTAATTATAGTAACTGTACGAATGGGAGCAACCGTCCCATAAAACAATGGAATTAGTTTCGAACACTACCGGACAAGATCTTCCTTAATGTATTAAGTCGAGATGAAACACACAGCATTTCGAGTACGAATCTTGTATGTTACTGCAAGAAAAGGCAATAAAATATTTTATTCTTTTTTAACTGATTAAGACGCAATACATGACTGTATTCCCGACGATGCATTTTGTGTAGTGTTTTTTCGTCTCATTTTATTAGCGTTCACTGAGCTTTATAAAATGGAAGGTGTAAATCTAATATTATTATCTCATCTTCAATACTGCAGCCAAGCCCTCAGCTGATTCCTACCAGTAATTTTTATGTGTTCTATGCACGTGCGTCAAGAATCTGACAAGAGCCTGTGGGTTTGCGATCTCTGAGCTATTTGATGAATGGCGACGCTTTATAATTGTTTTGTTTATAGCTGACCGTCAATAGCGCTGCCGTAATTTTAATATTGTCATAATAAAGACGTGTCTAACCTATTGCCAGTGCTTTGATTTTATGTTATTAGCAAAACTGGACTTGATCAAATCAATAAAGTAATTAATTCGTATTTTTTAATCCTGACCATAATATTTAAAAATCCCAGTAGGCCTATATAATACAATTAGTACGATGAGAAATTATCTCAGCCTACAAATGTTAAAAATAATTACTTTATCATTTCTTTTGTGTTTTGACATGAGATAAATTTAACACACGCAGACGACTTAAGTAAAGGCATTTTATATAATATTAAATAGTCCTTTCTGATCAAATGAACTATTTACATTCTGGCAATAATCATTTTAAAAATGTATAAGCCTACTTCACTGCTAAGTTGATTCCTTCAAACAGACGGGATAGATAAAAGCTGATTCGGAAATTGTAATCCTGAAGATATGTCAGCATACAGTTTAAACTGTTGTTTTTGGAGGTCAGCGTCATAAATGGCAAGGGCGAGGTCCACTTCGTAAGTGCTGGAATCTGAGGAGAAAAAGACAGTAGATGGCGTTATAGCACGCTTTATTTAATGCCCGCAATAACTCGCTGAGATTTCTTCAATATCTCTTCTGGAAGTCATAAATGTTTTTATACTCCCGAATATATGACTTCATTCATCGTATATCTGCACCGGAATATCACCACGTACTACGAGATTCGGTCCGGAGAATTTTTTGCCACATTATCAATCCATCCACATTCAACCATTCCTTCTACATTCACCCCACGGAGCCGTTTAGCTCGAAGATTTCACTTTCGTAGCTATCGCAGACGAAAATTCTACAAAAAGTAAATTTGAGCTTACCCTCTTTCTCTATTCTCTCACACTATCTCCTTCTCTCTCTTTCTATCTTAACTGTCGCATCGGTTTGAGAAACAATGTTTGATAAACGTGTCGGCGAAGGCAAACACGAAACACAGCCACCAATAGAAGACGTGTTTTTACATTTCAGAGGAAACACAATGTTTCGTCTGGCTGTAGTGAAAAAATACATTTACTAAAATGTCTGAACAAAATATTTAAAGGAATATGCAAATATGTACCGCATATGTAGTTCCTATGCAAATGATAGGAGAATAATGCAAATCGGGGCCGGATACGCCTTCAATGTTTGATCTAGCCAAAAAATTATTGTGGACAGATGGTGTGAGGGTGGTACGACATCGAAATGCCGTGGTTTATTAGAAGATCGCGAGGTTTATATAGAACATAATGACTATGAACGAGATATAAAATAAAAAATAAAAAAATCGGCATCACACGGATAGTTTCGGTCTGAATACGGTTTATTTATAAGAAACCAGTTGAAATTGTATTCAAAAATCTTCAACATATCTTATGCTTACCAGCTCTCTTAAAATACAAATATTTTGTTTTTACCTTAAATTTAAACGGAGTTATTTTCGGTGCTAATAACATGTATTATCTAAGGAATGTCACTGGCGTAACTTTACAAGGTTGTATGTAGCATTTTCATACATAAATGGGTCAGCACAATACCATTGGTAGATAAGCCAGTGTCAAGACCTGTAATTCTAAGACCGTGCTTCTGAGATAGTAGAAGTTGATGTTTTTACAGCCTCTTTGTCTGCTATCATACCTTTCAATGTTATAGTGCTAATAAAAGTGCTATCATTAGCACATACAACTGTGTAATCCAAAACATGAACTGTTACTAAGAAACACAAACTTCCATGTAAACATACAACTTAGTTACTTGATAAATAGATAAAATAAAATAGGAATTTTTTAACTCCATTCCTAGATTTGTACTGTTACGTACTGTCACCTTACGTACGAGATGTTTATTGGCACACACAAATGTATAGAACAAAAAATTCGATTTTCAATTTTTTTTTCGTACAAACTTGTAACATAAGCAAGTTTGAAAATAGGATATTTCATTCACGAGGAAACCAGTCATTATTACCACAAAACACAGGCCTGTGAACAAGATAGCCCTCCTATGTAATAAGTAAGGAAGACGACCAACAGTTCACAGAAGTGCGAGCAAAATGTCTGGACTATTTTTAACGAGTATGTTATACTTTAATGGATGACTTCGAAGAATATCCATTTTAAAACATATGTAGATAAATTACGACAAAATGTGTGTAAATAGATTAACACAAAAGTCGTATCATAATCATAGTAAAATTAGTGTTTAAAAAAACTGTCATTTAAATGGCTACAACATAAACTGTTATTATCAAGCTGTAAAATAATGTAATAAGATTGGTAGTTAAAAATATAACAGCTTGCATAAATTAAGTTTTATAGTACAAATTCGCTACAACATAGAGGGATGCAGTTCACATGTGTGAATTTAATTCATTTTTAATTGTCTTATTAGATATTAGTAACAATCAAATATACTACGAAAATACCGTCGTATCCGCGGTAAGGAAAATAATTAAGTTCATATTATTAGTATTATTAAACTATCCCAATGTCATGTTTCTGAACGTCAGGTACTTTTCACTACCCAGAAAATGTATCATATTTCTTAGAACTGAAACCAACGTTGAATGTAAAATTAGGAGCACGCAAATAAGTTAATGTAGGGCATTAGTAGAGTATTTTACATACAAATATTTCTGTAAAGAAGTCAACTGAACTGTTTAAAATATATTTGCTTCATTCGTTGAAAGGGAAGGGCATGAATGCAATTTTCACAGATGCTTCAAAACGGTGTCTTGCCCTTCGTTCAGCTTCCAAAGTTGATAGAAGCAGTCTCTGTAGACGAACGCCACAAAAGCGCGCCAGCTTTTAATAAAGCTCTTGATCCATGGTGGTTTCCTTTACCCTCTCGATCGCACCGTCTCTATCTCCGCAGTTTTATGACAAACGCCGGTAACATAAATCAGGCGGGCGGAACGTGGATACGTGTGAAAGACTTCAGGAAGCGAAAAGACGGCGGAGAAAGTAAGGATTAGACAAACGTGAAGGAGGGGCGAAAGAGATGAGTAAAGATAAGACGACTTATTTTATCCTCCACGATAGCCACAAGAAGAAAACCGAAAGACACGACTTCCTCTAAACTTACTCCATACCTTCACCTAACTTTCATACTTTTTTTTCTTTTCTTCGCTCCGTAAGGTTACGGAATTTTCGCCTCTCAGTTTGCACAGATGTGGATTCAGATAACTTCTGAATTATACCCCGAGATTGAACGGTAATCCAGTTCTTGTGGTGGAAGATATTGGCCAGATAAAAATGTGGTTAAAACGTGCGCCAAGTTCTTACCACGGCGCCACTTGGTCGAATGAATCAGCAAAACTTAAAACAAATCATCCTTACATATGAAATTAATATCTTACTTATGTTTACAAGCAGACACTTGCAATTATTTTCAGAAGTAAAAATTATGATGCACGTTTACTAAAACCAAACAAGGTTTTAGACAACGAAATACTTACGCAATATGGATTTGAACCATTTCCTCTACACTCTTAATATGCATATAGTAGTCGTTCATATAATTGGTATACCACTAAGTTTAAATAATTTATTCGACCAGAAAAAGATGGCATCAATTTGATTTTAATAACCTTGCGTACTTTAACGAACCCATGAACTTGTTCTCGTCCTTTGAAAGAACTGTGCAATGGGAGTGTATGACTAGATTCCAATTCCCGAAACGTCGTTCCACTGTCTGGAAAACTACTGTGTTTTGTTTCGCCTCATCGTTGTGTCACATGTTGTTTCCAGTTCGTGTCGGTTATAATTAGGGACTGGAAAAGTTGGCGAATTCAATTACCTGCAGGCTAGAATCCATTGCACTATGCATACTCAAGCCCCGACTATTTGTCCACTAGCTGCTACTCAGTGGAACAGCAGACAATTAACGAATAAACGGGGCTTGAGTATGCAAAAGACCATGGATTCTAGCATGCGGGTCATTGAATTCGCGATATTTTCCTGACCCTAGTTATAATTAGAGCCAGCGATTTCTGGTGAAAAGAATTCTGAAACAATTCGTTTCAAAGCCTTATGTGAACACCTGTTTCTCTGCTTCATGGTCAGCTACTGGACGTTTTTAACTCTCGGCGTCTCCGTGTCCTACCCGCAAATCACGGACGTGTGGTGTCGTGGTAACATTGTTCTGGTTAGTGCAGTCAAATGAGCCACGCCTCTGTCCTATTATATTCTGCCAATAACCACGGATCAGAGTTGCAGGTGTGCACGTAAGGCATTGGAACAAGTTGCTGCCGAATTCTTTTCACTAAAAATCACTGGCTCTAGTTATAATACTGGTTTTGTTTCGTCTCATTGTTGTGTCGTATTTTATTTTTATTTTGCGGATCATACATTTTATCTGTGAGTCTCTTTGCCGAAGCAGGCATCAAACCTGGGTTGTCTTCTACGGTAGTGTCTTCGTTTTTCGTTTGATTTTTATTTCTTATATGTTTATCCTTGTTTTTATTTGACCTGGTTCCCTTTATGGAATTTTATGGTGTGTATGCGTCCTGTTGATTAAAGCTTACTCTGCTTATTTATGTTTTTCAATTCTCTTTCAGTCCTCTACATTGCAACGGAGTATGTCCAAGAAGCTTAACTCCAGTCTTGTTCTCTTCCCCAATGCGGTTATGAGTATCTGGAGTCCTGGAACCTAGGTCGGCGTCAAACATGTCTCGCGGCTATAGTCAGCTGGTCAAGCCTAGTGATGTAAGTGGGTGGGGGGAGGTCGTCCACTGGGGTGTGACGCCACACTTCCTGCTCGTGTGTGCGTGCTGCCAGCATTCAGTATACTCTTTACGTATTCCCCAATCCCCCAACCCACTGTGTTATGACCGGAACTCAGCTTCGTGCGCACGCCTCGCGTCACCACGCCTGTAGCGACCCCTAGTCCTCCCTTACAACTGTTACCTCCCTCTCCCCCTCCCCTACCGTGCAACAACAACAGCGGGACAATTACCGTAGGTCAGCGGCGCAGGCCTGGGCTAAGGTTGATTCTACTATAGGTCAGATAGAAAATGTGTTTTCTAATGGGAGAGTTTGACACAGGGGATATTTATGCCGCTAGTTTCGCTGCTAATGCAAAGTGACCAGAAAAAATACGAACCTGTAATGAAATTAAATTTAAATAGGCTTGGAAATGAGACAAGTCATTTGACTTATTTTTAAAGTGAAAATTAACCAATTTCGCGCTTTAAATAGTCAACTTAATGTAACATAAAATTCAAAAAAGCTCTGTGATTGGTCAGTTTGTCACCATTACCGATATCAACGCTCAAGCGGCAGAAATTTTCCCTGTGACAAACTTTTAACATTGATCTTTCTAGCCTGTGGTAGAATTAACCTTACCCGGACTAAGAATGTTAAGGCCATTCTCTTGTTTCTACTGTTTTACAATTTTATTTTAAGCTTAAACGGGAACATATATAAAAAATCTGTTTGGCAGTTTTGTTTACTAGTTTTTACCGTAAAAGCTTTTTTTTCGAAACAAGAAATTAGTGTACATGGTTTCTACTAAAAAGGCAATTAACCAGATTGTCGATTACACACTGAGAAAAAAGCAATGTTAACGTTACCAAACTTTTGTTAAAATAGGGACAACAAACCAGTTTGTCGGTACCATCTGGACAGTTCGTTCAACTATGTGTTCTGAAGAAGTTACCATCTGGTGTGTAAAAGCAGCTAGGCTCTTAGTTTCTTCTGCTAAACAGATTGTTGAAGGAACAGTTCACATAGAAACGACAACCAAACTGTTTCGTTGTCCCTATTTTAGCTGAAGTATGGTACCTAAAACTATAATTAGCTAAAACCATAGTATTTACTGCCTTGAAGAAAAAAAAACCAGCCAACGTCGAGAAGACGATTTTAAACAAAACTACCAGACATATTTTTGATATGTGCTCTAGTTTAGGCGTAAAAACTTAACATTGCTAAAAAAAAGCGTAGAACCGAGAGAGCATGGCTTTAATGCCCGCTATAACGACTGCGTACTATGACGTGTTTTACACGAGTTGTGTGGCTGCAAGAATATTCTCTAGGTTCGTTTCTTTTACGTGCGCGAACCTACACAAGCTGCATAGTGGTGCATACACGAAAGGACGTCCCAATAAATTTGCACTGTATTTCTTCATTCTTGTGCATGTTCCTGTGGGCAGTGCTGTTCAGCACAATTTAAACCAGCTAGCGAGGAGGTGTAGCCAAAACGGAAAGCGTAAACATAAACTATCAAACAATCATTTGCTGTTGACGGTTAGGTTCCATGAAGTACGTTTTTGAAGAGTGCAAAATGAGCGTTTATAAACTTAAATGTTCTAACGGTATACCTGTGTCTGACGAAAATTGGCAGTGTGTGCTTATATCATGTAACAACATTGTTTTAAAATAATTTTAATATTGCCCATTATTATAGTGTATGTACTGTGTTGATTCCTTATTTCACCGCAGTTCCCTTTCGTAATTGATATATTTAATATGTTCTATCGTCTTTTCCTAAACAAAAATAGCTCACAAACTGTGAAAACTGTACTTTAATGTCTGACTTAATGGTTTGTACATACGTGCAAAACTTGTAGACCAAGCTACAACAAATGCCACGAATATTCACAGATAGTTCGTTTCATTTGTGTGCACAGGAATACACAAAAACAAAATTCTGGTTCGGCTGAACTATACTACACTACACAAACTGGCACTAACAATAGGTCAAATAAGCAAACCTTCTGTTTCCTAGAACTTCAGTAAATTTAGACACGTAGTTATCGGCAAAGCCCCTGATTTATGGTGAAGTATTACTTACTTACTCAACTTACTTAAATACCATAAATATGGAGATGTGGCATTAATGGCTGTAGCAGCGCAAAAGCATAATTTCATCACGTCAGTTAATGCGCGGTTTCAGTTGCCATATTGAATTTTAATATTTTTTGGTTTTTTGAAATTCTGAGAAGAAAACTATACTGCAAATTCTCTTGAGCTAGAATACAAGCATAGCAATAGAACTAGTAATGTTTAGTTTGGTCGCAATTTGTCGGGCAAATAATAACTATTAAAATATTTTCCACACAGATTGCGGCGTAATTATATGTTAACAACTAAGTCGCAAGGTCTGCACTGCAGCGAAATATAAATAGAATTTGAGGTATAATCGCATATTTAACAGTTTTCTTCTTTGAATTTCAAAAAAGCGAAAAATAATGAAATTCAATATGGAGACTGAAACCGAGCCTTAACACTAGAAATATAGAATGTAATATCCAAGTGTTTGAAGTTCAAGGCGGCCGCCTGCCCTGGCCTGTAAACGGTGCGCAGAGCTTCGGCTGCTACGAGATTATTCGAAAACTACTCGTCGCGCATGAGTGATGTCAGCTCAGTAATAACATTTCGAAAAAAGTTACACGTTTGTATACCCAATTCAAGTTCACCACTACTAATTAAATCATATGTTCTATATACCTACTCTATCCGTTTCAAGATTGCAGCTTGTGTCTCTCCGCCTGTTCGCGTGCTTGAACGGCATTGGCTGTGCTACAAACCGTCGCACCACCTCCGCGTGTTTCGCGAGCTATGGACTGGCGACAAGTGAAGAAACGGAATCGCGCCTCGCTGTGGAGGAAATGGAATCACGAAGGACTTTGGCGTCGTCGCGTAGATCGTAGTTAATCCATTCCATGCACATATAGAATTTCATGCACACAGAGTGATATTATATTACAGAGGATTTTAAAAAACCCGACTGAACGATTAAATCACCATCCTTAACTAAAACACAGCAATTTAGCGTAGGACCTATTTCCTGCCACAACGACGTCGTTAACTAACCAGCCAACCATTGATCGAGAGCTCACCTGAGATAGTTTCTGCTGCAATCTTGGACTGGATATATATAGTAACTCAGCCGAATGTGGCGAAAATGTGAATTTTCGCGACCTTTTTTAGGTATTAAAATCTTTGGGCAGACTAATTTAAGAGGTATAGACGAGTACACAACACAATCTTTAATAAACAATACGTCATAAAATAGTAGGGTCACCGCCGAAGGCCTCGTGCAGGCGCTTTGTCGGCGAGAAGACACTTGTCGTGCGCAAAAAGGCTAATGAGAGACACGATACCCGTGCTGACGGTTCCTAAGTTCCGCACTTTTAGGCCTCTAACGCGCTAAATACGGTAACACAGATGGCCACCTTAAGGGCGTTCGCGTGGCGAAAAATTATCATTTTGTATTTGCGCGATAGTGTTCGTTTTACAGACGTTACTTGTGACTACATTTTCCACCCGTAAAGCATATTTTAGCTCTCATTGTTTCCACATAGCGGCATGGCAAAGACAGAACTGGAAAGTTACGGTGACATAGAAATAACAAAACCAAGTGACTTACTCGAATGAAATAATTTACAATAGATATTATGGACATTATGCTAAAATATTTAAAAACACACAATGAAATTCCTTTGCACTATTTTTAAAAAAAATCTTAAAATGATGACCATTTACTTTATTTATGGCACACACGCGCTAAAATATTATATATATAAATTTAGAGTACTCCAACCAGCATTTATGTTCATGCACGCGTAGTTACGGGCTAGAATTCGACAAAATGACAATATTCGATTACCTACGAAGCACCTACATTAGGACTGAAAATTAGTGTCATTCGATCTGATATTGATTTCCGCAGAAATGTTATCGGGGAAGCGTTCCTACCAAAACTAAAATTCGAATATCCACGTTTGAGAGTCGACAACAGTTCCGCTGGACGAAACCAGTAGGTACCGGCCAGCGACTGGAAGAGGAATTATTTTTTTCCCGCGTGGTACGGCTTCGGAGCGTGCGTTGTACGTGCATCGCTGCGGAAACAACAAACGGTATATATATGCGATAGTCAAAAGATGTTGATGGTGAGAGGGGGGGGGGGGGGTTCGCCTGCCATGTTTTGCTGCGCGGCACCACCAGAGCTTTCGCATCCTGTTATTTTCAAGCTCGCATGCTTCATCCGCGGAACACTGTTGTTTTATCACGCCAGCCCGAAATTTGGCTTGGGGTGCCGTGTTTCGGGGGTTGAAAAGGGGAGGAGTTCGGGTGGTTCAGTGGTTTACTTTCCATCCTCGTTTTACTTTGTGGGACGCCACGTACGAAAAGGGGTAGGAGGAGTAGCTATTCGGTATGGGTCCCGGCTGAGGGGTTAGGTGTTCCGTACTGAAGTTACCGGCCACAAGCGTCGAGCTGGAAGGAGCTGGTTCCATTGTGTTTCCGGCCTCAGGCTCCCCGACATTAAGCAGATTACCGGACTGGGGGGTGGGAGAGCTGGCCGCGTCGCGGGTGGCAGTGTTGCCGTTATTACATTACCCACTTAAACCCGCGCGAACTGGCAGCGCTGCTGCCGCGGAACGGAGAGGGGACGGAACGGACCTACCGCATTCGGAATGCACCCGCCGCGGAGCTCAAGTGAGGGGGAAACATAGCATGTTTATTAAACGGGCTTGTCTTGTTGGCTGATGGCGAGAAAGAAGGGGAAGGAGGTGGAGAAACCACGCAATCGCAGACCACGCAAATGGGCGCTGGTGAGTAAAGAGTCGGGTGCATAAACAAAACAAACGAGTATTGGATTTCCGGGCATATTGAACGAAATACGAAGGTTTTTTCACACTGGAGGTTATGTCGCAACTTCGTCAAACGGATTAGGAAGTTGTTTTTCATATACTATGTCACACCAGATAATTACACTCGCATTACTTCACCCATAACACATTCTCATGCGTCTAAAGAATAAAGGTTGGCTATGATGGTGAATGAGAGAGTGAGAAATTATGGTCAGCGCTCAACATCGAGGTCTTTAGCGCTGGTGAGGGATGACATGAGGTGAGTATGGAGCGGTGCCGGAATGAAAATGGCGGGGGAAACGGGAGATCCCCGAGAAAACCCGCCGACCAGCGGCATAGTCCGGCATGATTCCCACATGCGAAAATCCGGGGACCGATCCCGCCGGGAATCTAACCCGGATCGGATTGGTGGGGGGGGGGGGGTGAATAGTCAGAACATTCGGCCACCGCGGCTCCTATGATGGTGAAGTTGAAGTGTTCGGCGAGGTCATTAGAAGCGTCAACACTCAACTTGTCACAATGAATGGATCTGACAGGGGAATTTGCCTTGGCCCTTGTAACAGAACCATATCAAATATTCACCAGGAGCCATTTCGAGAAACCGAAGTCAAGATAGCCGGATAGAACCCGTGTCCTGCCGAGTGCAAATCGAACTTGTTACTGTTGAAGTCTGTTTTTTTACATTTATTTCGTTTCTGAGAAAGACGCATTGCAGCTCCATTATACTGACTTTCAAGCACGACATCCTTCAGAAACAGCGTCTTTGTAATCTTCAACGTAGAAGCTTTTCTCAGAAGTGGAATATCTAGATCAGGTAATCTTATACTGTGCAGACTACGTATGTCACCTATATTCATACTGAAGCAAATACTTAGAACAGAAGAACTAATTAAGGAAATCTTTTCTTCTGAATTGATGTATGTTTGTCGTGTATGTATGTATGTGCAAATTCATAGAATAACGTAACTGGGCTTCAAAAATGCTCATATTTTCACGAATCACGTGTATCGTGTTTGGAATACTAGGGATTTTAACCTGCATACAAAATATGCATGTCAGAACAGTGGTAGTAAGATAAGTAAGATAAATGTGGAGTGCAAGGGGGGACTATGTTCAGTGCTATGTTGAGACACATGTAAAATATCATCGTTCATAAACTAACAGTTTCGTCTCCATCTTAGCGCAAGATTTGTGAGGTGTGCTTATGATGCCGTAGTTTCTAGACATTCTGTATATGTATTTATGTATGTGTACGTGTGTATATATGTACATGTATGTGTGTATATATATGAGCTAAGATAGAGACGAAAATTTTAGTTTAAGGCGCCCGTCTACATGTCTCTCAAACTGCGTTGCAGTGTGTTTGAAATACACGTTTTATAAACAAACTGTTCCACGTGTGCTCACGCGGGTTTCGCACGAAAAGAAATAACATTTCAGGCCAGGACGGAATACAACTTTCAACACATCACGTGTGCTGCAAACTACATTTTTAAGTCCTTCAACACGGCCGAAAA
>PNEQ01100598.1:83307-108257 GCA_003012365.1 Medauroidea extradentata | reverse complement strand
CCACCACTGAAAGTGTCAGTCAGGCGAGTGTTCTACGATACCACTGCACGCCGTTTCAGTGTCTTGCGCTAGAGGTGATACCGCGTCACAGGAGCTGGTCAACATCGCCCTTCGTGCCGTGCCTCGCTCACACAAACACACGGCCAGTAGGCGGGCGTCTTAAGAACTATGACATTTTACATGTGAAATGTGTCAACATAGAACTGAACATTGTCCACTTTGCACTCAATATATATCTTACTTATCTTACTACCACTGTTCTGACATGCATATTTTGGGTACAGGTTCAAATCCCTAGTGTCCCATACATGATATAGGTGATTCGTGACATAATGTGCATTTTTTAACCGAAGTTAGTTTTTTTTATAGCGTGTGTATTCCTGCAATTGTTTTAAATAGATAAAAAGTAGCCAAAGTAACAATTAAAGTATATAGATCGTACCGGACTCGAAATTTTAACATCAGAAATCACAGTAAGTATTTTCTTTTAATTATAATTCTAGACAAGATAATCTTCAACAGAGCTCGCTTTATCGCGAACCACCTATACTACGTTTACTTGACGTAAGAAAATACTGTGGAGCTCATTAGGAGACTTTCTCCGTGCAACGTTGCCACATTGTGCACGTAAAATGTCGTCGTACAACAATTTGCAACTTACTTTTTCGTCTCCAATTTAGCCTAGAATTCACGTGGAATACTTATGATGCGCTTGCTTCTGGACAACCTACGTGTGACGTATGCGTCCCTATACCGCTTATGCGATTGCGATGAAACTTCGGTGAGCAAATATTTCTGACAAAAAATATTTATTTTATGGAAGTGGGAGCAAAACGGAACAAGGGTGCTGAACAGAGTAGCCTATTCAAAAAATTATGTGAAAAATTTTTGTTTTCAGAATGTTTCTAAACTGTTATTAATAGAGATGATGGTATATCGCGAAAAATGTTTGTACCAACATACCCTGGAAAACTCTGTAGTTAATTGCCACACATTTGGTTGGTTGATGTACGTCTGCCACAACGTATCTGTCTGCTGACCAATAACTGGCATCAAGTATTACAATAACAGGATTCTTATTGGCTCAGTCAAACAGGAAAACAGCTCCACTTGTAAGAGAAAGCCAGTAATCTTCTGGTAAGCTGAACGTCTGTTAAAACTCAACAAACAGTCAAGTTTTACAGCGATGAACCATCATCTATAGTTATTGATTGTCCTTATTATAATTTTGCACATTTTAGGATTTTCCAATTTTTTTACCATTTTTTCCAAATAATTAATTTATAATTTATAATGTTACTATCAGTATTGCTATTATTGCTTGTATGAAATTCGAAGTGATGGAAAGTTTTTGTCAACAAATTTTCTTAATTTTTTTGTAATAGTTTAGGTATTGCAAAAACCATATACTTAAGATAATTTGGACTTCTTACATAGAGCTTCTCCACTATTCAAAGAGCCGTTAAATTGCCAACTTTTTTTTTTCAGTCAGACTTTTTTTTTTTTTAGAGCACATACATTTGTAACCTTTCTATGAACAATGTAGCAGTGTTTTCGCGATGTATGTACAGATTTAGCTTGTATGGGCCGTGCTTTACGGGCGTTAAAATGGACAATTTTTATAATCTTTATACTTATACAAAATAATTAATGTTAGTTTTGTTGACATTTATACTGACACAATATTTACCTACGAAAAAAAAAAAAATTAGCATGCAAATTATTTCCACAGCGCCACGACAAAACCACAAATTTGAACTTTATGACAGCCCACACACAAATAAAACCAGAAAACTAACAGAAATTAATTACTAATTTACACTGAAATGAGATGTCATGTGCTACGTGATTGGAAGTAATTAAAATCGCAAAACAAATTAATTTGTAATTTTTTAAACCATGCTGAAAATAAAATAAAACATGCTTCATTTCCAGAAATTCTTTAAAAATACAAAAATTATTCGTGTTAAGGTTTATAACGTTTAGCGTGTAGCCTGTAACACCTAATTCCATTAAAACTATATGTAGGTTTTCACTGTGTGTACGCTGCCTTAACTCGCAAATTTTGAATTGGTCGTGGCTATAGATGATGGTATTTCGCGAAAATGTTTTGTGCCAACATACCCTTGGAAATACTGGTAGTTTCTTGCAACATATATGATTCGGTGATATACTTATGACACAGCGTAGCTGTCTGCAGACCAATAACAGGCATCAAATATTACAATATTGGGATTCTTATTGGCTCAGTCAATTAGGGAAACAGCTCCAAGTACAAGCTAAAGCCACGTAATCTTCTGGTAAGCTGAACGTGTGTGGAAATCCAGAAAACTGTCAAGTTTTCCTGCGTTAAACTATCATGTCTAGTCTGGCGTTATAGGAATACCATACCTGCTAATTTTATTACTGAATAATACCACTAGTAATGTCTACAAAACTATCATTACTTCACCCATACTGAAAACTATTTTGGAAACTTAATGGCCCTAAGAAAATAGTGTAATAACTGTAAAGGTAGAGTATTTCACGCATTCATCTGGCAAAAACTTAGACTTCTCAGTCCTCTACACGCATTGGCCAAAGTTGAATATTCGTTAGCTGATAACCGTATAAGCGGGTAGTACGTGTTATGCCCACGAATTACTTCCTCACTGCAAACAAAGTTTGTACTTTGACAATGAAAATCCTTGGAAACCCAGCTGCCAAAGAAATACCGTGTAAAAAAAATACAACCTACATGTTTGTAAAATTACGAGGCATAATTTATTTTATACCTGCAATAAGGAAAAATTAAATTTAAAATGCTCATTTTACTTTAATACTGACACTAAATGTAATTATTAAATTACTTTTGAATAAAATAATTTCACTTTAAGTTATTTTGTTTAACAATTTTTCGTCGAAGCACTCATGTTCGAACCAGCATCCTCGCGCTTAGATACTAAGTGTCTTACCCTACATCACCTTGGCTTGTGCTCCATTTGGGATTTCTTTTTTATTTGTATACATTCAATGTACAGATCAGTGATACAACTTTCTTTTAATTTTGAAACATGAAATTCTCATGAAAATCCACTTTATTCCAGAAAAATGCTTTCCAGAAGATGTGATTTTTGTGTAACATTGTAATTTTCGGCGAACCAATGATTTTGGCAGACTACAAGTTTTTACAAAGAAAATCCTTGTAACTCAATAAATAAGTAATTAATTTAATTTTGGTACATTTATAAATTCTGTAAAACTACAAAGATATGCCTTGTAATTTACAAACTTAACCCTTAAACGTATAAAAAATTATGTACAGAAAATATTTGTATTTTACAAGGATTTGTAAAAGTTCAAAGAATATTCTTGGAAATGTCATAAATTTCTTTACAGTGCTTATAAATTATTGGCTTGCAAATCGTCAAAGGTGTGTCAACAAAGCTGTCGCCTAGTCTGGCAACAGCCTAGACTTCTCAGACCTATACACACACTGGCCAAAGACAAATATCCATTAGCTTCTAACCATAACACGTGTTACCACCACGACTTGTTTCCTTATTTATCACTGGCTTGCAGTCGTCAAAGACGTGTTAAAACAGGTGTCGTCTTATCACAGAAGGAGAAGTTAAGTATACAATATTGGCATTCAACCTGACCTAGAATCTGTACGCGAAATAATATTGACGCTACGTGGCAGTGACGCATACGTTCTTGAAGCTAATCCTGAGCTAGAAACAATACGCGAAATACTCGTGCACTAATAAGTGAACACACGAAGGGGTAAATTAAAATAGGTCAAATTCGGGGAAGAAACTTTTTGGCTCGGAGGCAACAAATTCTTTTCCCCTCTTGCGAAAACTTCCCTCACGCAACTGCTGTCAGCTAACACTACAATCTCCGCATTCTCTTTCTTCTGCCCTCCTTTCTCGTGCATAATGAAAGAATAGCGACAACTTGTTCTGCTCACTAACTTTCAGCTTCTCGGCCGAAAGTTTCGCCCAAGATATAAAATAACTAACCTCTCTCGCCCAGAACCACGAGGGCTCTAATTAATTAAACGTATGCCCGCAGGGGACGTTGCGTGGTAATTCTGCTACGGAAGTCTATGCAGAATTGAGCTTCAATGAATTAACAAAAGCAATTTCGGAAGCGCGCTATTGCACGCGACAGTACAAGCACAGAACAATAGATGTGAGGAAACAATGACACTATAGTAGGCGGGGCTTAGCTTACAAAACAGTAGAGCGTATACGATCACACTATAACACACTTTCTTTGTCAGCATTTTTTTTTTTAATATGAACGACTGTAAAGTAACTTTCCCGCAAATGTATTTAGTTCGCGGTATAGGACATTTGCCTTTCTGCAATGCAAATATGAAAAACAAAGCTTTTATTTCAAATTTTTTCTTTAAAAGTTTTTTTTTTAATAAAAAAATTATCTGAAGAAACGATAGTAATGTTTCAACATAAAGTTTATGTTACAAATACCGCAACTATCTTCAGCATAAAGATTTCAAACGAAATATATTTATAACAACACAATTCTTGTTACCATTACACAATAACATTTAAACAAAAATATCATCGCGACGAAGTGATATTGCAGTGATTCATATTTAAGTAAATATGTTGTTGTGGTAAAGAAAGTGTTTTAGAATGCAGTGCATAACGTTTCGAAGCGCTCGTCTTCGCCTGGATAAAGCTATAAAAGGCTAGAAGTGAGCATTTTCGAGATGTCATGACGTCATAAACTGCTACGACCTCCACATTGTTTTGAAAGTTAGGTCATCGTCATTTCAAGAGAATGAGTTTGTTGGAGTCATAATACCGAGAAGACCCACTGCTACCACCCCACTATGGACAGCTAGTTCAGCCGCTATGAGTGAGCACATTAGAGAAAAAAAAGCTCATTTGCCAATACAAAATATTTTGTAATTATATGTGCCTTACCAAATATTCTTGCAATGATAACAAATGTTTTTGCAGCCCCAAATAAATTTTTTTAGAGACTACAAAACAATTTTGTAACCACTACAAACATTTTTGGTGAGGTCCATATTACAAAACACTCTGTGACCCGTCACAAAACTGTTTTTCTGTGTGAAGAACATTATATTGGTTTGTTTTAACATATGACGTACTACATGTGTGACTTTGCAATACATTATTTAGCGTCTACATTAAAACACTTCTGTTTGAAAACTTTGTAAATTACAAACATTTTCTCTGTTAAAGTTATTTGTGAAGTTACATGTATTTACTTGGTAAGAAACATAATAAAAAACTTTGAAGTCAACCAAAACCAGGTATATATCGTACAATAGTTGCTTATGTTATATATAAATCAAAATATCTTGTATTTGCTTCGCTGGAATACAGTAAATATGCTTATACAAAAAATACTATACAACTAAGAAATTAAAAGTAATAAAATTTTACGAGGAATTTACAACAATTAAAAATCTAATAGCGTGTACGTAAGTTGAGTTGGTCTAGGGGTAAATTGCGCCGTTAACAAGTGTAAGGTCGCGGGTTTAAATCCTGGTGTAAGGTAAGGTAAGTCAGCTTTACGTCTCGTCGACAGGGTCACTACAGAAGGTGGGCACAATAACAGGAGCTGGGAGAGGAATCGGCCATGGCCTTTGTACAGGAGTCATCCGATTTCGATTTCAAGATACCTAGGAAACCCGAAATCAGGATGGCCGGAAAACCCTGGTGTATGCATTATTTTTAATTACTGAAAGAACAAATTATTTGTTAACAGTTTCTGTAGAAAAATGTCAGTTTCGTGATTAAGTTAAAAAATGTATTGTTGAAACAGTGGCGGCTCGTGTGTTGTTGCCAGGTGGGGCTGCAGATAGTCGGAACTGCACACTCTTGATGAACGTGCCGTAGACCAACGACCATGAAATAATTGCTACTAGATCTGTTGTGACCACTTAATAGTAAGGGGTACCTGCACATCAGCGTGTCAGTGTCAATAGAGTCAACCAGCGCACAACCATGTACAGCTCTTGTCAACTGCAGCCCTACCTGGCAACAACCCACGAGCTGCCACTGGTTAGAAACCATGTGATTTGTATTCTTACGAGAATAACCTTCATAGCTCTACAAATAATTTATTTGGCAATTGAGTTTCGGAGGATACTATTATCAAAAATTATGTACATGTGTGTAAATTTATAATAGAACAGTAAAATTGAGAACATTTTGCCACACTGAAAAGTACATCAAGTACATTCATTACAGTTTTCTCTACCATACGAAAAAACTGTGTAACAGTTCATAATGTTGCTAACTTAGGTTACTGTACGAGGTACACAAACAACTCATCTTTTTATACGCATATTCACGACCAACTCAGTAAAAAGGTATATTGTAATGTTTATATAGCGTCTGTTGCGCAAACGGAAAGGCTGGCGACCAAGCTTTAAATTCTGATTATTTCTTCTACCCACGTACCGGAATTTGTATCAGAAAAATTTTTAATCACTGGTGCACTCGTATGCTGAGCAATATTCCACAATTTTAATGCCGATTTTTTCCGTCCTGTTCTGACTTATGATTACCTCTTCCTCAGGCCAATACGACATCAAGGGAGAACTTCATTACTAATACAAAAACTTACACTCGTCTTCAAAAATGTTACGTCCATTAGCTAGTCAAGATTCGATCCTGGAAAGTAGTGGTCTATACGTAACAGTCTCTCTTTTTTGCCTATTTGCAAAATATTCAATCTTACTAACATTTACGTAAAATTGTAACCCTGTGACCTACGACAACGGCATTTCCGCTTTGGGCGATGAAACTGATACGCACAATGACCAACAAATTATATTCAAGTCTTACTCGAAAATATAACCCAGAACTCCTTAACTCATAATAAGTCAGTACGCACATAATAGAACTGTGTAGACCATGACCTCGGGATTGGATGTTACCCAAAATATACTTACTAGGCAATATGTAGTGCAAAATATAAGTGCTATCAAACCTCAGCTATTCCACCAGCCATATTTTTCATTTAATAGTATCAGAACTTTCTCTCCCTCTATCTATACAAATATGTGTATATATAGGCCTATGTATTTATATGCGTGTGTGAGTGTGTGAATGAAGACTACAGACGCGACGTTCGAACCCTCAACCCTCGCCTGCAGACACTAATATTTCAGGTGGTTTTCGGTATTCAGTTGTAAGTTGTTTTAGGAAACAGACGACGAAGAACAATGTTAGCTGAATGAGAAAAAACACGAGTACCTGGTAGCTGAAATACACAGTCGCTGGTAAAATAACGCAGGAAAGAAGCTCGCTAACGATTGAGGTTTCATTACGCAAAGCTGTAATCTACGTATACCAAGCAGAGCAGGCATCCATCGTGGTCACTTGCAAAGAGGAAGGCGTAACAAATGTCAGAGTAAGTGGTCACTAGTTCTTTCGAATACAGTATGTTAAATCTGAAGTGATCAAGAGTATACGTGAGGTTTACACATATAAACAAGTATAGTAAATAAACACCATAAAGGTGAAATATTGTATTGATTTAAATGTTACTGTTTTAATTTATAAACCATTCAATCGTAATACTTAGGGACTTTGAAAATTCGCGTTTCTTTTGGACATAAGCTGGAATTAAAAACCTGTAAGTTTGTGTCACTTTCGCATGGTTGACCCTCGATTTATTCGACACGTCCTGCACTCTAAAACTGAATTAGTGAATATACACTGATTCACGCTGATGGATGGAGCAGTTTCAACAATTTGAATAAGTGAAAATAGTCATTGTTTAATTAATAAATATTCACTGATTTCCTTTAATAGTGGCAACATCTCACAAGTGAATCTGTGAATATTCACAGTTATTCCTGTTTTCTTTTTTTTTAAAGAACGGTTTTCATTTATTGAATCAGTGAAAAATTGTTGGAAAATCTGTGGACATTCACTTATTAACTTGTGAAATGTTGGCACTCTTTATCGGAAACAGTGAATAGACACCTATTTTACAATGGTTTCTCACTGATTAAATTTGTTGAAACTGCTCCATCCATCGGCGTGAATCAGTGAATATCCACTAATTCAAATGTAGTGTGTGAAGGGACCAGAATCAATAACGAAGAAGCAACTAAATGGAGGCCTAAGCATGTTGTATCAATGTGTCACGGAGTAGCCGATAAGCTGCAGATGTCTACTTGAGTACACAGATATTCTAGGAGGTAGCCTGCAAGTCAGCTAACCCCCGATTGTTTTGGCCTCTAGTAACACTGTTACGAGCCGCATGGGATTTGAATGTTCCGCGGGCAGCATGCGACCACAACCACACGACGTCGTTTGTCGTGTACCCTTGAGTAAGCTGTCTCTACCTTCCCGTGCAGAAAATTGTAAATCCATACTAGCCGTTGCTCCTTTCTTAAGAGGACGTGGTACATAATTCAACGCTTAAAGCATTAATCTATAACTGTAGGTTCCTTGAAGCCAATTTTCGATAGTTAAACAATAGCGATCCTAGACAATAGTTTTAGTCAACGTTTTAAACAAAATTGATTCCAGTGTTACGAACTTCTGAGGCACAATCTCTGACGCCGGAACCTCGTGCAATTAACTGCGGCGCAAGAGATCACGCGTAACGAATTAGTAATTCTGTATAAATATTCACTCATAAAGTTGGCAAATACCATTATCTAGGATTGCCATTGAGTATTTATTCCATATTGGCTTAGAAAAAAGCGTAGAAACCAATTGATGTTTTCAGCGTTTATTTATCTATCTAACACGCACTCTTAAGGTGACTGCATAGGTGAATGTATTTTGCGTGTTTCAAGCCTATTTTTTTTATAGAAGTACAAAAGAGATAAGGACGATTCAGCACGCCCATCACACCTCCCCATAGCCTCTAGACGTAAGTCAGTGAACTGGCGTGCTGTCTTCTCGCCAACAACTTTCCTCTATAATGCATTCACCTATAATATCCAGTAATTTTATGACACTATCACAGACTAACTAGTAATACAGACGTGAAATTACGTGGCGGCTGGTTTGATACGGGCGAACTTGGCCGCTTATTGGTACCCAAGGCTGTAGATTCCAGCCCCGTGTATGTTTGGCTCATGGATGTTACAGCAGGTTTCCTATTGGCCTGGCTGCCGGCTAGCAGGGCAGCCACCTTACGCTGATTGGCGGTAGGCGTCTCCGCCATGTTGCTGGCCAGGAAAGCCATTTTGCTGGCGTGTGTGGCTGAGTTCGCTGTCCTACCGGCTATTTCACATCTGTATTCCTATATATTCTGTGACACTATGTTAAAGATTCTACGCCAAAAAAGGACCATAAAATCACCAATTTCCGCCATACTGAGCTGCGTAAAAATATGCCTCAGATAAATAGAGAACCTGAAAATGGCCTACACACGTTAACCGTTCTTTGACTGATATTTCTACGAAGACAACACTTACGTTAAGACCGAAGATCTGCACACCGTTCGGTGACTTGGGCTGACTGCCACCTGAAGAGTTAAAAGCCGCAATATAATTCTACACGTTTTTGAAGTCAATACGGGAAAACTACCAAACAATAATCATAAATATTGCTGTTTACCATCCCTACAAGCACACATTTACCCAGAATGATGCATCTGTGAAGCGCCATCTCTTGCGCCATATTTAAATGTAGGTCTACTAGATTTCGGCGTCAGAGATTTTTCTTCAAAAATACGTTACTCGAAAAATATTTTTGCAGCTTTTGTTCAGAATTCCTATTTTTTAAATTATTTTTGAGAAACTAACAATTTTGAACGGAAGATTTTTAGAGCAGAAAGAGACCATCTCACATTTGATTAAGTAGAACATAAAGAATTTTTTCTAAAACATTAATTGTTATTTTTTATTAATTGATGTCTGTAATTTTCAAATACACTATCTCTGTTTGACTTTGGCTGCTTAGCTACTGAAGTTTTAATGTATAATAGTTTTGGAGCTTGATTTTTTGTATTTTCTTTATGTCTGTGTCCTGGATGCCTTCTGCACAACACCATTCAATTATGTACCTTGCCCTCTTAAGGGAGCGCCAATCTGAGGGTATTGGCGTAAGCAAAGATATGGATTTACATGTATAATTATATTCAACAATGATCAGTTATTTTTATTGATACCGCTTATGGGCAGGAAAAAAATTCTGCATTGCAAAAAGAAGAATATTATTTCAGGAATACAAATGTAAGAAAAAAATTATGAGATAGTTTCTTTGAGAGCGAGGAAAAATATTTACATGATTATTTTTTTCGGGGTATTTAAAAAATATCCTTAACAGATCAAACTGTTATGTGCACCACACGGATATGTACAAAATAGTCAATCGCGGCACGCAGGATTGGCAGGCACTGTGCGACACTGAATATCTAAATTTCTATCCTTGTTCGCACTGCGCCTCTGCGGTAGGCTGCGCTCTTAAGACTGCTCTGCACCAAAACGTTTTTCATTTTAGAACTGTACCGAACAATAAATAAAATATGTTACTACTAAATCGTTTTAAGGTAAAATATTAACTGTTTATGAAACAACTTATTTTAAAATATACGAAATATATAACTCTCATAATCGCAGTGTTACAAAACTGCTGGCATATGACTAATAATAGAATATTACATGCAAGGAAATCAGAGTTTTTGGTGATTTATTTTCTTTGAAAACGGAATTAATTATGTGCTGTTAGAAATTAATTTGCCTGCAATTACAAAACAGTTAATTTTGTTTTCACTGACACACAACCGAAACGTAAGTAATGTTGATTCACAAAAAGTAAACATTATTACACTTTGGAATAAATATGTTTAAGGAAGTCTTGTAGTTTAATCCTATTGCCTCACACCAAAAATGAATACGTTAAATATTCGTAACAAAATTTTAATTTTAGAAAATGATTTAATTTTTTTTTTCACTTGGTTTTATCGTGAAAAATCAGCACGCGTGAGTTTTTGTAAAAACTTAGCTATCGACTATCAGGGGCGTCGTTTAGGGGGGCAGGGGCATATGCCCCCCCCCTAGATTTAGAATTTTATATGTATAAAATACATTATTTTTTATTTTGCTATTTAAATAATGCTAACTTAAGCACATAGAACTGAAGTTTTATTATTAAAGATTCTAATTTATACATTCTTAATTAATAAAAAAGATGCAAGAAGGTCATTGTCGCCGAAAAAAATCTGCCCCCCCCCTTCCCCAAGAAACACCTAAAATGACGCCGCTGTACGTAGTGCCGATTCCATGACTGTACAGTTGCACTTAGATTTTTCCGAACACTCCTGTTCGTAAGTGACGATGCATGTATATATATATATATATATATATATATATATATATATATATTTTTTTTTTTTTTTTTACAAATATTTTACCTCCATGTTAGCCACACTTACGGGATATGCGTGCTTACAAATGGTTTGTCGTTCCTGGGCAACAGAAGAGTGATAAAGTTATTTTAATCATCTTAGTATGAAGAACGACCTTTCTGGAGATGCAGAAGTTGCAGGCAAGGGCGTCATTTAGGGAAGGGGGTGGGCGCAAATGCCCCCGCCCTGGATTTAGAATTTTAAGTGTATAAAATATATTTTTTTGTATTTTGTTATTTAAATAATGCTAACTTAATTAAGCACATAAAACCGAAGTTTTATTATTAAAGTTTCTAATACATACATGCTTAATTAATAAATAAGAAGCAAGGTCACTTTCGCCGAAAAAAATCTTGCCCCCCCCCCCTAAGAAAAACCTGAAATGACACCCCTGTCGACTATACATAGTATATTTATTTATTTATCATATTAATTTTTTTACAGATTTAACAGTGTTTAATAAAAACCGTGTCTGTCAGAGAAATAAAATATTTAGATTCGATTTTTTTCTGAAATTTATTTTCTCTGAGGTACAGCAACGTGTTGAGAAACAACAGGCTCGAACAGCGAGAGCGGAAGAAAGGCCTGACAATATTTCACCGCTCAGAGGTTGGCAGCTCTTCAGATGTGCGAACGGAAGCCGCGCGCCGACCAGGGGCACGCCGTAGTTTCTGCACAGTGCGCGAATTATGCATGAGGTTCTCCAGAGGATGTGCACGAGTATCAGAAGGTAAACGAGTGCAAGGAGAAAGACAGAGAGAGAGAGCGAGGGAAGATGAGGGACAGAAAGCAGAGCGAAACGGTGTGTTGCCAGCCAAGAAATTGAAAATGATGGAATACGTGAAGAGCCCTCGCAAATATAACACAACATAACGTGAAATAAATAAGTTCATGTTTACATTTATGTTAAAGACACGAACAACAAGAAGAAACAATATTCACTTTTCTAGTAGGATGTAATTTTATTTGATCTTGCCTACATTACCATGCAATAAAAACAAAAAATAAAACGAAAGGAACGTTCATTTGCCTGTTTCATATTTATCGATTTCTTTTCGAAGAATATGAAAATTATTTAAAGGTAACGTAACCAAAACTTGTTTTGTGATTTTTATTCCAAATTTTGACATAAGTAAAAATCGTAAATATCAAGACTTGTCACCATAAAGTTGCCAACTCTTTAACATTGTTTTAATAAATGAAAACAAAAAAATCCATTATTTCCATAAGATAAGAAAAGTCGCTTACTGAAATAATCAACTATTCTAACGCCAACTACGGAAATGAATTTAAAATTAAAAGCAAAGATATTGTCTTGAGCCTCAGGTGAGTTTAATAATGAGTGTAATGTTTCTAACGCTATATTCAGCTTAAATTTATCAAAGCCACCAAAAGCAACGCTGACACGTGCTGAAATGTGTTAAAGTTATTTAAGTAGGCAGCCTGCCGGGGCCGTCCAGCTGTGCGCAGAACTTCGGCCGATGAAAACTGCTCTAGTGCGTGAAAGATGATTACTTAGGAATAGGTACCTATTTCCGATCCTCCATTAAACTCTAGATATTTTTTTTTCGCGCTAAAAATACCGAAAATGTGTGTTTTTGTGGTTATTTTTAGACACGAAAATGTGGGTGCAGAACCTTAACAAGGCATGGCCGTGTACAATTCACCTGCTTATTTTACTGTATATCATAAAATAATAGGGTCGTTACTGTATATCTAATAGGGGCGAACAATCGGCAAGAAGACTGCGCGGCAGTTTAGTCATTTGGCTTAAAGGCGTTATGCATGTGTTATTTCGCTCTGCATGCATAAGCTTAACGTCCACCCAATGGTCTCCTTAAATAAACTTTCAAGAAAGTATGGTGGAACTTGTATTGATTTCAGTTCCTTGAATGTATCAGCGGGTAATATTTTACGTCCGCCCGGAGTAAATTCATATAATTAAATTATCACGTGTACTTACGATACATGAAATTAAATTGATTGTGTAACTCCATCCTGCAACCCTGAAATAATCCACACGAATTTTAAAAACTGAATACGCACATGTCACAAAAAAGCTTACTGTGCTCTTCGATCCCAAGGCTAAAGATAATATATCGGAAAACCACGACACTGTATTATAATATTTCGAAATTACGTGTATTTGTCCTCATTTCGAGGGAAGGCCTCAATGCCCGTTTCAGAATACGTTGTCTTTGAAACGAACACGATGTTGAATCATACGTACAGCAGACAGTATTTGGTTTGATGAACTCACTGTCAGGGGAAATACCTGGGAGTGAATCATTCGCTGTTTCAGGCTTTCTAAATCAATAAAGTGTTTTCATTGGTGAGTGCGGCTCCTACCCTGCTAACACCGATTTCTACATTCACTACGTCATGCTAAATGTGTACAGTACACGTTTACATAGTACGAAAGTTGTAATTGGATGAGAGACTGATGAGAGTTTCGTCGGTAAGGTGTAACATGAGGAAAGTACAATGAAGTTTCGGAATGAATTGAGGATGGAACAGGGGGTGTGACTTAAAACAAACAAGCCCCACCCGCCAACAGCAACGTCCATCACGCTTCCAACAGGAGAAAACTGGAAATAACTTAATATGGAATCTATATTGCGATGCTGGAGAACGAGTGGTCTGATCACTATGTTACCGCGTGTTTCACAGTAAATTTTTAATACTATTACAAATTGTTTCATAAATGTGGCTAACCGTACAAATTTTATGTATGAGTATTTTCACAACTTGGCAGAATCTCATACATACTACATACCTTCCCCATTTCTACTGCGACCTCATTAAGAATGTGTAAGAAAATTTTATTTAAAGTAACTAATAAAATCACGAAATATATTGAGTGAGAACAAGTGATTTGTATTCTTTAACATTGTACATTTGTTTATGTATATTTTTATGTATGAAGTTTTGGCAATACAAATTAATTATAATGTGTAAACAAATGTGTACAAAATAAAAACTAAAACTGCAAAAAATATATACTTCATATTGTTATGGCCTACATGCATCACAGCATTAAATTGTAAGTCTTACCATCAGCAATTTTAGTTCTATATTCGGGTTAGTTTCCTCTCATCCAGTCAAAACACAAAGCGTAAGTTCTCGCTGTCAGTATAGCAATTAATGACGATGCCATTCGCTCGGATATACAGAAAACTGGGGAGATTTCGGTCATGGCTTACAGTTAAGGACCATTCTAGTATTTGCCTGTAAACATTTTTAAAAACTATTTCAGACCGAAATCGAGATGGCTGAGCCAGGGATCGAACCCATGTCCCCTGAGCACAAATTAGTTTTCTCCGTTATTTGGACATAATTTTAATTAAACCTTACAGTAAACTATACATGTTACTATCTCAATTTTCAAATGTATTTGAAAACACATACCTAATAACATCAAACTGTTAATGAAATCTAATTCGAGGAATGATTTAAGTTATTATCTGATCCTTGGATAGGCTAAGCTTACTCAGGCGCAAATTAATCCTGAATTTCTCTAGATTAAACAATGATCTTAATACTGCTGTAATTATCTGTGTGTTTATAAACATTTCCTGAAGTAGGGCACTGAATTTTCACTCAGAACGAACTTTTTACTCTTTTGAATCCGTTTTTATTATTATTTTTTTATATTTCAATAACTAGCACCCTAAAATAATGTAAATCACACATACCGAACTAAAGTTTGGTTTCTGTGATTGCTTTCCAATAATTCATACCTAAATGGTGTCGCTATTTACAGCAATACGTTTATTTTTCGTTTAGAATTAAATTCCCTTTTTGTATATTAGTATAACCAGTAACGGTAGTCACTATAAACGTATAGACACTCGTTACGATGCTATATGCATATCCAGTAACACGTCACGTAGTTTCTTTTTGAACGTGTGAAAAATTAACTGAGACGTCGCAATGAATAGTGTATTCGTAGTATAGGTAATATATGTGAGGATATAGTAACACGTTTCCGCTGAGAAATTCCTAAACAAGTAATGCTTTCGAAAATGGATTTCACCACTTTTTTCTTGTTTCAACTTTACAAAATGAGCTTTCTCGGTACCCGACAAGAAGCATGGTATCTTTTATAAGAACATATAAATAATTCGCTTGTGTACGTCTCTATATGTACACCAGGTTTCACTCAAATCGAATCATAAAAATGTCTAGTGGATAATACACAGCAAGAAATGCAATATACTGTAGCGACTCTGACACATTTCAGAAAGAATACTAGCGGATGAATAATGGGTTAGTAAAAAGCAACTACAACCGACAGAAATGTTAGTACAGCAGAAACAGTGTAACATTACATCACTAAAAATAAAACTAAAAGCTATTCTGAATGCACATGCCTTCTACACACTACAGACATGAAATTTATCTGACCCTATTTAATGTATATTTAAATACGGACTGTAAAAAGTTTACTGATTCTAGGCTTTCAATACTATAATATTAAATTTTAATTATATAAAATTTTTCATTATCTTTACAATTTTTACTTGTACTATGTTGATTAATTGTTTTGTTTTTTATTATTTTGTTGTACTTAATGTATGTAAAATTTTATGTACTTGACATTACGTACATCCCTGGCATTTCGGGTGACTTTGTGGTTTTTTATAATGCCAGTAAAAATTAATAAATGAATAAAATACATAATGAGTGGCATAGTTGCCATTCTGCGCAGGTGTGAGGAGTTCCAGAGCTACGTAAGAATTATTATTGTAGTTTCCTAACTTAATAAACCTGTCCTTCGAATTAGCGCTCAGCATTGTTGCCTTCCTTAACTAACCTTAACTAACTAAAATAACAGAGAGTAACCTAAACTATACAAGGAAACGTAAAATAAGGGAACGATGCCTGTCGAGTACGGTATGTTGGTAGTACGAGCCTTCATTCAGTGGCTAATGTAAAAATTAAAAACATGTGCTTTCAATAGATAAAAGAGAACTAACTAAATAAGACTAATCTGCAGGTATCAGAAAAATTACTGTTAAAAATGGGAAAAGACATTCATAAATAATTTTAATTAAGAACAAAAAAAGTAATTGAGAATTTACATTTCTCAACGAGGAGACGGAGTTTAAAGAGAGGCGTGGCTGGACAAAGTTTGTAGAAAAGGAACCAAATAAAATACGGGATTCGCACGCATAAAAAAGTCTACGTCGGCTATATAGAACGAGCGAACCAAGTTACATAAAAAAACACAACCATCGAAACAAGAGAGGAGAAGAAAATTAGCTTCACAAACTCCCGGGCGAATTTTCGGCTTGAACACGCATTAAAAGTGAAACATGTGGCCGAGTGATGATTAATCTCGCCGACGCCACAGAAATGCTCCGAGGATAAGACATTACAACTCCAGAAAGAAAAACACACTGAACAAAGAAAACTGTGGAGTTTCACAACACTGTTCAGTGCAACATAATATATAATTAATTTCAAGACGTCAGTGTTTCATCGTTAACTAAATAAGTGGCGCATTGGCGTATGTTTACATCTGTGTATGGATTAGATATTTAAGTCTGAATTTTTCTCAAATTAGAGACAGTTGTTTATTCATATTAGGTAACAAAATTACAGCAGCCTAGGGCGACAGTGAGAAATTTAAATATTAATGACATGATACTGATTTATTTTACGTTAATAAAGCTGTTTGCACTGAAACTTTAGCTTGAACAAGGCAAGATATTTACTTGTTAAATAATACTATGTGAGGCTTTTGACGACATCGCTTACTGACAAAAACCATTTTGTGCAATTAAATGAGAAAATTTTGCTATAGGAATACACATGTGGGGGAAAATTTGAGTAGGAGTTTTCAAGTGTTTTTGATAGTAGAATACTTATTCGTTAATTGTTCTCATAACACTGCTCCTGTAGCAATGAGAGCTGCACAAATATAAAAAAAAAAAGCAGTAGTGGCTGACTAATGCCACATATGTAGGTATCACAGGTTCCGACTAATATAACATACGAGTGTAAGTAAACCACTATTCTTGTTCACACAAACCTCCCAGGAATGCGGAACCCTTACAGTTGTAAAAAATAACTTAAAGAAAAAATAGGCTTCTGCATGGACTTTATAGTGAGCGCTGTGAGACATCTACGTAATATTACTTACCAACATTCAATCAAAACAGAGATTTAGCTATTTATGTAACAACAGTGTGAGCACATACATTTACATGAAGTCAAAAAATTGCGATAGACATCGCAAGCAATTCTGTTTCTCGAGTATTAAAGAGAGAAGAAAAATTTTATTAAACTCTGCCACCAAAGAAATTGCTATCACACGCACAGAGAATTGAAAAAGTTTTTTTCTTCTTACAGCCGATTAAATATCGCTTTTAACGGTTGCAACACAAAATTTGAACTTGCGGTATTCTGGTTGCGCTGTAGTGTAATTAAATACGCACACACAGAAGTTCTAGAGGACACGTGATAGGTACAAAATGGCTGTAAATCCCCTACGAACTTCAGCACAAGTATATTTGCTTAGTTCACGCATGTACAGTTTAAACATATGTGGAGGCGAGTTCTGTTCAGATCCAACTGTGACAAGAGGTGCAAGTGAAGATCGGTTTTACTTACTCTGCACCTGCGTTGCACTGCATGGTGGAAAAACAGGAAGCTATATTTTATCAGGGCCCTGGAAGACATGATACTGTAAACAATACAGGCAAGGCAGTCAAGGATAATACAACATTTACAGGTGAAGCACTAAACTGGTGCTGTGTTTCGTATTATTATTTGCAGAAAATATAGCGTTCTCTGGTTTTGTTTTAAAAAAATAGGTTGACATTTTACTAAACAGATCTGTTAAAAAAACCCGGCTTTAACCATTTTGTAAGGCACCTGCTACCAACATACACCACACGGAATATATAATTCGAATCAAGAATACCTAAGAACAGAGTATTTAATCGAGGTACAAAAGTCTCGCTATTTTCCAGTATTAAATATTCTATTTCTGTCACTTTTGAACACAAAAATACGTTTAAGTGTTTCTTATTCAGCGTGTAGTCCGTAATATCTCATTTTAGTGTAAATTATTTCGTTTCGGTAAGTCTGTTGGTTTTCGCAATGTGTATACAGCCGCAACAAGCAAAGTTTGACGCTTACATGACGTTTTACGTATAATATTCATGTTAAAAATTTTCCGTAAGAGGGAACTGTAGTCAGTAGTAACCACTAGAAATAATTGCATTATTTCGTACTAGTATATGTAGGAATTTTACACTTGAACGGCCTTTAGGAGTGAGTGGTAGTCACCATCTTGAATTTTTGTGTTTTGTGTCATAACTTTTCTTCTGGGTAAATTTTTGGAACTTTAACCTAACTACAGTATAGAATGCATATTGATAACATTTTAGACACCATAAATCTTTATTTTCCGATACTGTTACAGATCGAATTGCAGTTAAGAAAATTCGTATTATTTCCTTAAGGGCGCAGTTCACCTCAGTTTTCAATGTCTTTTTTTATTTTTATGTTTGTACCAGATATTTTTTTTCTTATTTTAGACATAAACTGTGACTAAATCTTCCTTTTAGAAAATTGTTGTATCTCTCATAGTTTTTGCATAATGATTCGTAAACGTCAAATTTTCGACTTTATGGTTTTATGTACGCCACTAAAACCAACAGACCTACCAAACCGAAAAAATTCACAGTGTATAACAATGTTACACGATATGATTTACACTATACATAATAAAAAATAAATAGATTTTTGTATTTTTAAACAATTTTTTGAAATTTTTAAATTTTCATTTCAATTTCAGAATTTTTCAAATATTTATTTTTTGTTTTTACGTGTGTGATTTCATAGTCTACAACATTTTTATACACTGAGATTTTTTTCGGTTTAGTATTACAGTTGGCGTACATAATACCGTAAAGTGCAAATGATGACGTTTACGACTCATTACGCGAAAACTATGAGAGATACAACAATTTTCTAAGAGGAAAATCTAGTCACAATTTTTGTCTAAAATAAGAAAAAAATATGTGGTACAAATATAAAATAAAAAAAGACGTTGAAAACGGAGGTGAACCGCTCCCTTAACTGCAATTCATTCCTTAACAACAGTTACGGAAAATAAAGATTTATGGTGTCTAAAACGCTGTCAATATGCATTTTAATTCCGTAGTTAGGTTTAATGTTCCAAAAATGTACCCAGAAGAAAAGTAATGACACAAAACACAAAAATTCAAGATGGTGACTATCACTCACTTTTAAAGGCTCTAGCTGTATCGCTGACATGTGCGAGTTGCAGAGACACTTTGTTTCTCTTCTCTCAAACAGTGACGGAGGTGTGCGCTGTATGAGTTCCCGACAGCCCCTCGCCTGGGTGTGGTCGGATGAAATATATTTGGACGCGTGTTTCTTCCAGCGCCCTTCTCCTGGATGACTCATTCATCACAAGCCAGCGCAGCGCACATACTTGGCCAGTTACACGGCTGCCTCCCTCGCCCCTCGGGACTGGGTGAGGGACGGCGGATGACGTAGAGGTTATCACCTGGTGTGTAAGCAGATGGCATGACAAACCAGCTGCCTACATGCAGGTCTGGTCGCCGACATCACAGATAGTTCTGGCGTCATGCTATTGTGGTGACAAGGGGGAGGAAAGATGATGTTTACTGCACTGAATAGAATTATTACACCACTGAAGTTGTTTTAAAGAGCCCAATTTACTAGTTTTTCTTAGTTTCTTCCTAATTCAACATTATTTCAATAAGGACTTAGCTTATGACTTTATCATTTAATTAAACATATTGTATACAAGTTATTCAAACATAGTTATGAAACAAATTAAGCTTATTAAAAATAAGGTTAACCTCTCACCTTGTAATAAAAACTTAACTGCTAGTACCAATTTAGTCCAATAATACGCTCCTAACCGCAAAATGTAATGTTTCTATAAAAATAAATTTCGGGTAATTCGTTAAATCCTTTACTTATTATACTAGCATGAATAATAAAAAAAAACAAAGGACACAAGTCTCTTAACATCATGTGATAAATATAATGCGAACTAGAAAATGAAAATACGACGTTTTATCCCTTCAAAATAATAAAATATTTCCAATATACGACTTTATCCCTCTCCTTTTCTTTTTATCAATATTTATTTTGGACCGTATAGTTGATGGCGCCTATCCACTGGTTACTCATCTTAAGAGAGCGCGGTGGATAAATTAACACAGATGATTTATTGGAACCCGCAGGCCTTCACAATAACTTAAAACAAAACATTAAAAGAATAACCATTAATCGTAGTAACTGGGTAAAATGACGCAATCATTTAGAAATATCACTCCCGCCTAAATTAAAACCTCGATACTTTGGTCATAATAAATTGTTTACCAGCAACGTATTACGTTTTAAAAATGTTTGTTCATAAAATGAAGAACAAGTTTTTTCAGCTTTGCAATTTCAGACTTTATTCTCATACTGACTTCAGAAAACCTGTAGGCCTAGACTATTAACAATGCGATTAACATTGGTTTATGTATAACGTTTATATGAGATCCAGTACGAAAAAATTTATTTCCACACAGCGTAAAAGTTAACATTTGTGTCAGCGTTTAAAGAACACTAATAAAACATTGCATTGCTTGGTCAATAAATGTAAATAAGTTGTCAGAATATTTTTAAAATCAATTTGCTATTTTGAAAAGTTCTGTAGTGTTTTAGTAACATTAAACTTTTTTGGGCAATTTTAACCCTGAATATGTATATTGCAACTGTTTTTTTAGCCTGCTTTCCATAAGAAAATGTTGGCTTATGAGATCACCTTCTTGTCTGTGTGTGTGTAGGGGTGTGTGCATTTGTTTCAGAACTTCATGTATTTTGTACATAAACAGTGATAAGTAAGGTGACTTGCTTTTTGTACATTATTCATTGCATGTTCTTACTATCAAAATGTTAAAAATAATTTTTTATCACATGAGATATCTAAGGAACCATTTTTCATAATGTTATCAAACTATAAGGTGACTTAACTTACCTGTATTTTGTTCATGCTATGTTCACATTATAAAAATTATTAAAACGGTTGCCGACTGAACATGTTCATAACATGAAATCTCTAAAAGAACAATTAATTCGAAAGTCATCGAACTTCATACACCAATATCATTGGCTTGAGATTTAAGCAATTTTTTCACTATCTAGTCGGTTTTTTTACATATTGGCAATTTAAACTATTTTTATTACAATAGAAATGTAAGGAACCACATTTGTAACAAATTTCGGTACACATTGAATACTAAGTAACTTAATGAAACTGTATTTTTTCTTGCTACGTCCCTCAGGTTTTAAGGTTTCACGACATCAATGTGTATTGTCTAAAACAGTTTAGAGAACTTCTAACTGATATTACCACAGTTAATATTTAGACACTTTATTATAAAAACTTTAATTAAACAAGATTTTGATGAGATGGATTTTCCATATTAGAAGGTAGCGTGACAAGAATTAACTAAGATACTTTTTTTTATCTTCGTATCGTATTTCAACTTTTTGGAATAATTTTCAACCACATTGAGAAATTTAGGCTCATTAATTTTGCTAGCAAACTCCTGTTAAAAAACAATATCACTGACGTGCCAATCATTTGTTATGGGCTATAAAAGCAAACCGACTTTCGAAAGAAAGCTTAGTGCTATTGTAATAATGTTACAAAAATTACCTCTGCTTATTTATGGGCTAAAAAAAACTTGTAACTTTGCTGTGTATTCTTCTAGTCGTAAGATATTCGCTCTACGTGACAGAGCGATACAAAACCAGCACATCACGATAAACAAATCCTCAAAGACAACTGGGTGAAAATATATATGAATTTAATGACATAACAGTTTGCAACAATTCTTTTGTTTTTGTAGAACTCTGCAGTAAAAAATTACACTAGTGTGTTTAACAAACGGGTTCTGCCTTCCCACATAAACATAAAAGCACGAAAACGCTATTAATTACAGTGCGGATAAAATCTTAATCAACAAATTATTTATCGTGCGTGCACGCTATCAGCGTAGTCGATAATTCAAAGCCCAAATTCGCTTATTATTTAATTATTCTCGCTAACATCCATAATTTCCCTGAACTAAGATTCGCAAATAAAAAAAGTGTGGTACAGTCTCTTACTTATTCAGGCCTTGCAAGTAGAATATTTACCTTGCGTATTTATGTATTGTTCAGTGTTTTGAATTTACAGGTATAACCGACGCACTGTCCTTACACACCATGTTGATAAACGGGGCCGACTATCTTACGAATCAGATAAATAACGTTCGTCCAAGCATATTTAGTTTAGAATCTTGAAGGGAAACACTGAAAACAGTTTAATGCCTTGCGCTTAGAGTGAGTGAGAGATAGCGCTGGTGAGGGGTGACATGAGGTGAGTATGGAGCAGCACCGGAATGAAATGGCGGGGGAAACGGGAGATCTCCGAGAAAACCCACCGACCAGAGGCATCGTCCGGTATGATTCCCACATGCGAAAATCCGGGGACCGACCCCGCCGTGAATCGAACCCGGATCGCTTTGGTGGGAGGAAAATGGTCTAACCATTACTTACTAAGGGATCAATGCTCGCTTTCAGAGAAAAAGAGGTTTAAGAACAGTAAACCGGGAATGCCTTTTCCCTTAGCGGGTTTGATCAATCCTATTTAAAAATTAGTTGTGGGTCATTTTTGTGAATAAATAAATAATTGGAGCAGAGGGTTCACAAGATACCTTTCGTCCATCTAGGAAGCTTTTGAAACTTTCGTCACTAAACGACATAGGTACCCTAATTTTGAGTTATTATATTACCTCCTCAAGGTAAAATAGTCCGGTTTACGGTGTTTGCATTTTGCAATCTTACACAAATGGTGGCTCGAAAAAAATTAAAAACTTAAATGCTTAATCTTACAGGTATTTATTATAGGCTGTGTCATGTAACTTGTCCGTATTTTGACAGTTCTCTTCTGAGAAATGTCAGACAGCTCCATTGTTTGTAGCTTTAAACCTACCTGTCTTCCTGGAAAAGCACGTTCTCCGCAAACCTGTGTACAGACACGTTTCTCAGAAGTGAACTGTCGAAATTCGGAACACTTACATGACACAGACTATAATTTAAACGTGAACTACTAGTGGACCTAATTCCACATTGTGCGATTCGCACCACAACACCTAGTCCAAGCTGAAGATATATAACTGCGAGTAAGAACGATTGTGAAATGTGTACAAATGTCACCCAGCATTATTAAAGTGAGTTTCACGTTCTTTTCAGGACTTCTAGTATTACCAAACCCTGTAAAATATGAGATTTAAAATGTTTCTTGCAATGGGAGTTTACAATTAGAATTTATTGGTTTGTGGACATACGCCATTACTCATGTTCTGCTGATCAAACCTGTGTTTAATGACATAGTACAAAAAATAACAAAAAAACAGACGTAAAGCACACACTTGTACTTTGTCGTTCAACACAAATTTGATAAGCAAAATATGAGCAATGGCGTATGTCCAAAAACCAATAAATTACCTTCAAAACATTTTGACGAAATATTTAATAAATATTGTTTTGGTACTTGCAATTTTTGAGCATGATCGTAAAACAGCATCACGAAACTTTTTATGAATCAAGAATCAACAGTCAATATAGTCAGTAGGGGTTTTCAGATCGTCGTGCGCGGCTGCATCTCCAAATTCATGGAGGCGAACGTTGCATCAAAAACACCAAGCACACAGTTCAATCAACTTACAAGGGAAGTGGAATAAATATTTTATCACAGCCATAAAGTCGCACAAGTCATTCAATAAATTTTACTGAATGACAACAATGTGGAAAAGAACTTTTAATATGATCTTTGAAAGATTTTTGCAATGGGGATGTATGACAAGACGAGTATTCATGGATATACGCCATTGCTTGCGAATGTTGCCAAGTCGCAGTTAAACCCACAAAATCATAAAAAAACAAAGAAAATAAAAAATTCAACAAAATTATTTAATAAATTTTTTCGTAATTTTGTTGCATTTTTTTATTTTCTTTGTATTTTTATGTTTCTGTGGGTTTATCTGCGACTTGGCAACATTCGCAAGCAATGGCGTGTATCCATGAATACTCATCTTGTCAGATATTTTAATAACTGTTGCAATGGGACTTTATAGTAAAAATATGTGGGTTCATGAACACATAATTGCTTATGATTTGTTGATAATAACATGTTAAGTGATGCATGCAAGCCACAAAGACACCAGCACGCTCAACTATCATGTTAGTAGCGTATAGCGGTCGTGTTCTAAGGTATGCGGTGCTAAGCAGTGACTATACACAACACTGAGTTGTCTGTGGACCCATTAGACTGGTATAGGTGATTCGGAATAAAGTGAGCACTCAAAAAAGCCCTGATTAATTTCTATTTTCTGCCAGTTTATATCTTTCCGCTACATGTAAACATCAACATTGCCACGTGCTTTTATTTACATAAGCTTGTACAATGTTTACATTTACGTTACAGTGCTCCGATAAATTTTAGCTACAATATGTACTCATTAAATGCATGT